>JBBHKE010000091.1:0-11943 GCA_037447655.1 Zygnema cylindricum | reverse complement strand
CAGTGACTACAACAAGTATGGGGGAAAGAGAGAAGAGATGGAGGCAGGCTGCCATCATTTCTTATATATGTTTCCGCTAATTTATTTTTAAACTAGAAAATACAAAAACTACTTATTTCAACAGATACGATATATCGGTGATATTTTGATTTTCGATATATTGAAGGGATGTATTGATTATCGGGTACTTGAAATTCAATATATATAGAATATCGGCAAATGGTCCTCAATACCCAACACTATAAAAAACCATAATCATTTTATGAGTTACACCGTGTATCGCTATTAGTGTTAATGATTTTTTTGTCTCTTTAAACAACTTTTCTCCGTACTCGCATGTCGGTTCTTAGATATGACGGTTGCGATTGAAAGATATGATTCACAGCTTCCAATTGACGGTATCAAATTGAAAGTCTGACAATTGTGTACGTAAAAATAATGTTTTAAATGGCATTCAAAATGACAACAAATTGTGACCACATATTTGTACCAAAGAAGGTAAAAAGTGACTCGTTTGACGTATTGAATAAAATCTGTACGGGCGGACAAACCTTAAGATTTGTAAATTGTGCAAAAAATCCAAAATAGTTAAGGATGGCCGGTGAAATAATATCACCGTCAAATATTTTCTTCGGCTTCGGTGGCCTCGTATCCTCCCTAGCGGAGGCACATGTCTTATCGACATGTACCCACACAGTCGCCGGTCGTCGTGGATATTTGTTCACTTTTCCACGATGCGATCTTATACGTTAGCGAAAATTGACCTGGGGTCATTTTGTTGCGAACTTAAAGTGTCAGACGATGCCATATCGGATAATGCATCCGACGGTCCACGTTTATGCCCATAAACGTGGAGAATGAAATCCCTTTTTTAGTAGGCTTGTTTTTGTGACATTTTTTTTTCGTACGGCATTGTACGAAACAGTCGACTTTCAGTAAAAAACGTCATTTTTCCCCTAATGGAACCTCACCCTTACCAAAAACAAAATAAAACAAACAAATGAGGAAAACAAAGGCAATTAGGCTAACTACCAAGACTAACTAGAAAACGAAATATGACTAGACAAAAAGGAAAAACCCACGCTATATGATGCCCCACAGCCCTAACAAACCAAATTCCACACCACGAAGATCGTGGATGTGGACTAGATCCCGTGGAGGAAGGTCTAAGAGGCCCCACCTATCATCCGCCACCGTGCTTCGACGGAGAAGGGCCGCAGCTTGAGTTTGGTAAATGGCAATTGATACACGGTGACGGTAAAAAGAACCGAGAAGGCTTGGGGGAGGGCTCATTCGAACCCTAGATTCAAAAGCTCTCTTAACAAAATTTGGAATAAAATCATCGAAAGACTTGTCCAAAGAACCAATTTTTTTTGTTGCAAATGGGAAAAACTGGTCCGCTTGGTCTCGGTAAGTGTAATCCCTTTCTTTTGAAGCCGCTGTGTCCCAAGCCGCCATGCCTGTTACACTGCAGCTCGAGGAGAAACCCTAATCATTTTCTGAGCTACACCGTGTACCGCTATTCGTGCTACTTTTTTTTCATCTCTTAAAACATCTTTTCTCCGTACATACATATTCAATTGTTGATCTGACGGTTGTGATTGAAAGGTAAAATTCTCAATTTGTTATAGGCGGCTTCAAATTGATAATCAGACAAGTGTGTACGGAGAAAAGACGTTTTAAGTGGCGTAAAAATTATTTAACCTAAAAGCGATACTCGGTGTAGTCCATATCCACGATCTTCATTACACCGCGAATCTTAATTAGAGTAAATAACGCTAATTTGGCCGCCCTACATTTCGACTCTATCACCTTAAATAGAGTAAATGATTATAATTATTTCATTATTTTATTTAAGGTAAGGTTTAATTAGCGTAAAAAAATCTAATATAGGCTTGTTATAAATAGTGTGGAGTACGGACGACGTCTAACAGTGCAAAACTGTACATAAGTAAAAAGGTACAAATAATGATTTAATAGAATCGCGCTCGCACGTGAAATCACAATAAAAAAAAAATCAATCACATCGAAAAAATGGCGTTCGCATAACTCTCGTCCGTAGACAGCATTGTCGTCAGTGTGATCATTAACTGACATTCAACGTGACAAATAGTTCTAACGTCATAGAGACGTCAAAACTATACAGACTGACGGATTTGTGTATCTACGTAATTTAGTGTTCATAATTTCAGCGCGGATAATTATAGCCAACATAACCCAATATAGAGTACTTGAATAAGTTAGAGTGAACTTCCTTTGTGAAAAAGATCTATCACATAAATTCGAGTTCATTACTCTAATTGTTTTTTGGTTTTTTTTCTTTAATTTTTTCATTACTGTAATAACGATCCGCGGTGTACTGTACACCGCGAATCGTAATTAGAGTAAATTACTCTAATTCGGTCGCTCCAAATTTCGACTCTATAACATGAAATAGAGTAAACGATTCTAATTTTTTCATTATTTTATTTAAGGTAAAGCTTAATTAGCGTTTTTAATTCTAATATAGGTTTATTTTAAATAGTGTGGAGTACAGACGATGTCAGGCCGTGCATAATTGTACTTTATTAAGTAAAAAAGTACAAATAATGATTTAATACAGGCCGTTATCATGTAACTGCGTTTTAACAAACTACGTAATGCAAACGTTATAGTGACGATAAACTGTACGTTTTGCCAAATTCTGTACAAATGCCTTATTTACAGTAGAGGATAATAGTGTGCCAAATTAGAGTACTTAAATAAAGTAGAGTAAACTTCATTGCTGAAAAAGCTCTATCACATAAACTAGCGTTAATTACACTATTTTGTTTTTTAGTTTTTATACTCTAATTTTTTCATTACTCTTATTACGATTCGCGGTGTACTTTCCTATACTGTATTGACAGTACAATATTGTACTTCACAGAAACTATAATTCTGATATTGTAGATGTACTTATGCGATGCCGTTGTCTTGTTTGTTAATTCTCTGGTAGCCTATTTTTTCTTAACTCTTTGTAGTTTTTAAATGTTTACTTTTCCGCGTTTTACACCCAATGGTTTCTCCATCGCACGTTTTGCAATAAATAGTCTCACACGTGTGCGATTTGATGAAGGATACTCACACAATTATCGTTTATATAAATTCAAAAAACCAAAAAACAATTCGGTCCCAATGTCAATCTCACGGCTGCACTTGGCTGGCATGGTACGGATTGCAACCGACAAATGTGCATGCTTCGGAAGAGATTTTTTTATTTGGAAGGTTAGGAATCGACGACCTTTTCTAAGGCGGTTCTTTGCGCTCGTCCACGTGGCATGTACTTTTCTACATAACTCTTCATTTAGTAGTACTGTACTGTATTGTTTGCTGGCTAAGTCTCTATTTCTTACGCGTGTTTGCAATTGCGGGTTTTAAGCTTCCGGTCTGTAAATAGAGGCTGAGCTTGTGTGTGTCTTACGACCGTACACGACGTTTGCCACGATTCGTTTTTGCTTTGCCCTTTTTTCTAAAAGGGAAGAGCATTCTAGTCGCATTCGTTTCTGGTGACAACGATAATTGATCGTCGATTGTTTTTGTGTAAGATCGTAAGCCATTGAGTGATTTGAATTTTGATTGGCTTTGTGATGTTCCAATTTTGATATAATGAAAAGAGCCACGTGGTACAATCCTATTTGTTGTATTTCGCATGGTTGTAATGGTACGATAAACGGCGAGACAAATTTGACGTCACGCCAAAATGTCGTGTTATCAATACTGGTAGAGTAACGTACAGTATGGTACCTTTAATTTCTGCGCGTGCAATCGCGTCACATGACGCCACGTTGTCGTCTTTTCTATATCCTTACACTATACCGCCAATCGCTATTAGAGTCTAGGATTAAATAGCGTCAAAAAAATTAGCGTTATTGATTCTAATTAGTACTTGAGACGTGGCAGATTATGGTCCACCTACTTAAACAACGTTATTAATTGTATTTCAGTTGTTTTTTTTTGAAAAAAGGGCACCGAATTGGCGTTACATACTCTAATAACGATTGGCAGTGTACACCGCGAATCATAATTAGAGTAATGAAAAAAGTAGAGTACAAAAACAAAAAAAAAACAATAAGAATAATGAACTATAATTTATGTGATAGAAATTTTTCGCAGAGGAAGTTTAATCTAATTTGTTTAAGTACTCTATATTGGGTTATGTCGGCGATTATTTTCTGCGCTGAAGTTATGAACACTAAATTACGTAGACGTACAAAATCTTTCAGTTCGTATAGTTTTGACGTCATTATGACGTTAGTATTATTTGTCGTGCTGAATTTCAGTTAATGTTTACACTAACGACAATGCTCTCGACAGACGAGAGTTATGCGAACAACTTTTTATCGATGAGATTGTTTTTTTTTTTTAGTGCAATTTTTCGTGCCAACGCGATTCTATTAAATCATTATTTGTACCTTTTTACTTATAAAAGAACAATTATGCACGGTCGGACGTCGTCTGTACTCCACACTATTTAAAATAAACCTATATTAGATTTTTATACGCTAATTAAACCTTACTTTAAATAGCATAATGAATAAATTTGAATCATTTACTCTATTTAACGTGATAGAGACGAAATTTAGGGCGACCAAATTAGCGTTATTTACCCTAATTACGATTCGCGGTGTACTATACAGTACACCGCAAATCGTAATGAGAGATGCAATTATGTGTCCTCTATTGGACTACAAAATACAGGAAGCCTCTAGATAGTATTTAACTAACCCACTTCAAGCCACAACCACTCCTACCCAAAAAGGCAAGCTGACAATTTGACTGCACCCATGTGGATCCTTGACTCCCATGAGTCCGTAGCAAAAAGAATCACTAAAAACGACCAACCGGCCGATAAGTTATGAGTCGCCAAAAATTGCCAAGTTTATACAAACTCTCAAAGGGAGAGAGGTACCTATCTACCAAATTCTCTAAGTCCTAAATCCCTCTCACAACCCCTGTCTATTGAAGTCAGATCATTGTAGGGTACAGAAAAGTATTATGGCCGATGTACTTTCTATACGGCCTATGTACGGCAACGCCATTGAGTGGACGCGTGCCCACTTTTAACTTGTTCTTATGTTCGTCGGAATTCGTGCGACCAAACGTCATCCCTCCATGTGGCGCCACGTCATACCACGTCCATAAACGCCAAAGTGACCATTCTGCGATCTCGGCAGTGATATACGCCGTCGAATTAAAATCCGACATTAAATGTCCGCCGTCAAAATGTCTGATTCATTTGTTTTCGTGCGAGATAATGTTTCGCACTATATAATACTTGGTTTTATGTTTTTGCGTTCGTCATTTCGTTAATCGATGTCATGGTCGTAACATTGTTAAAATATATATCAAACCTAATGTATCCTAACAAACTTCTACGACAGACTGGCTAGAGCTACCGGCTAATCCGCGCTCTGCTGGTCGGTGGTTCGAGTCCTGCCGCTCTCAACCTTTTGTTGAGAGTGACATAAGTCACTCTTTAGCCCTGCCTGTTTAAACTAGAACAACCATGGCTCATCCACCCTCTCTAACCCTCAGTGATTACGACATGTATGGTGGGTAGAGAGAGGAGGTGGAGGTAGGTTGTCCGCCTATTTCCTTCTTCTATTTGTACTAAATTTAGACCTAGAAAATACCATATAAAACTAATAATTACAACACTCCCCTTTTTTTCTAGTCTAATTTTAACTTCAGTTTTAATCCACACTTTTCTCTGCAATGTTTTAACTCGGGAGAAGGCACCAGTTTTGTCATCATATCAGCTAACATTTCCTCATCAGATCTATATACAAGATTCACGATTTTATCCTCAATTTTTTCTCTTACTAAACTTAATCTTATGTCCATATGTTTAGCCTTAAAATGATGTTTTGGATTAGCTGAAATTGCAATGGCAGCTTGATTATCACAAAACACTTCATGCACTCCCTCCTTCATATACCCCTATTCTTGCACCAAGGACTTGACCCACATCAATTCTTTCACAGCAAAACAAGAGGCCATGTACTCAGCCTCTATAGTAGACTGAGCAACCACCTTTTGTTGCTTACTCCCCTTACAACAAACACATTCCCCAACATACAACACATACCCTAAAGTGTATCTTCTCATAGGTGCATCCCCCTAACTAGCATCACTCCAAGTAGTGATGTCAGTGTGCTCCCCTCCCAAATACAACCATAACTCTCTGGTTCCTACCATATATCTCATGACTCTTTTGGTTGCCTCCTAGGATCATTAAGACTCCTACTGAGTACTCCAACTGCTGCCGCTATGTCCGGCCTGGTACAATTCATTAAATAGATTAAACTTCCTACAACCTGTTTATAAGGGATAGACTTCATAAACTCTCTCTCCTCTGAACTTATCTGATCATCTAAGATCATCACTCCTCCTTCTACACACCCATCACTTACTTTTTTCAAGTCCATGGGAGTGGTACAACTGTTAGCTTTTTCCTTCTGGAATTTCTCGAGCATATTACCTATTGCTTCTTTCTGAGTAAGTCTGATAATCTTCTTCCCCCTATCTCTCTCCATTTGAAACCCCAAAATATATCTTTCCTCCCCTAAATCCTTCATTTCAAATCTGCTTCTAAGATCTTTCTTTAACTTATCAATTTTTTCCAAAGATTTACTCAACACAAGCAGGTCATCCACATAAATTGCAATAAAAATGACACCATTCTCATCTTCATACATATAGATAGAATGGTCAGAGCTGATCCGGATATATCCAAGACCGGTGAGAAACTCATCTAGTTTCTTATTCCAGTGTCGGGGAGCCTGCTTTAGTCCATATAAGGACTTTATGAGCCTGCGGACTTTGCTCTCTTCTCCTTCTTCCACAAGCCCCTCAAGTTGCCTCATGAAAATTTCTTCCTCTAACTCACCATTAAGAAAAGCAGTCTTAATGTCTATCTGGTGTATTTCCATGTCTTTCGCTGCTGCCAGACAGAGAGAAATCCTTACTAATGGGAATCGAACAACTGGAGCAAAGGTCTTCTCATAGTAAATCCCCTCCTTTTGGGTGAACCCCTTTGCTACGAACCGAGCCTTATATCTCTCAATAGTATAATCTAGGTTCAATTTTAGTTTAAACACCCATTTACACCCAATAGGTTTTTTGTTTAGAGGGCAATCCGTTAGTTCCCAAGTATTTGCTTCCATGATAGAGGCCATCTCATCATTTATGGCTCTAAACCATCTTTCTTTCTCCGGACTATTCACTGCCTCCGTGTAAGACTGAGGCTCATTTGGGTGAGATAGCTTAGTTTCCTTATGAGCGGCCTTTTTTTCCTGTATCTTTTTACCGCTCCTTCTCCCTCCCTCAAACTCCGAAGTTGGAGTGGATGGAAGTCTTGGATTTCTCCTCACTGTCTCATCGGCTCCCTTGTCCATAGAAGCCTATTCTGATCCCACGTCTTCTGTCTCCTTGAAGTCCATAGGGGTATGTGAGGTTTCCGGTGAGTCTCTTGATTCTTCTTTCTCCCCTAAATATGTAATCATAGTTTCACTTATGTCGAATTTGGGAACGTCCGAGTTCTCCTCACTTTCGGACCCAAATCTGATTCTTATCTTATTTGTACATTTGAAGGGGTCAAATGACTTAGCTTCATCCAGGACAACTAAGTGTTTGACCAGAATGATATCTCTCTTTGCTAAGTCATAGACTCTATATCCCTTAACTTCCTCATCATATCCCACAAAGTATCCAGGTTTTCCCTTAGCATCTAGTTTCCAGTTTTTCCTATCTCTGTCAAGACTGTAAACTTGGCTACCGAAAACTTTAAGGTGTGAGATATCTGGTTTCCTTCCAGCCCATCTTTCATAAGGTGTCACTCCCTTTACAGCTAAGGTAAGGACTCTATTCTTAATGTAGTTGGCAGAGTTCTGTTCTTCTGAACTAAATCTCTTTCCTATTTTCTTGTCAGCCAACATACCACATACACTATCTCCTAGTGTTTGATTCAACCTCTCAGCTACCCCATTTTGTTCCGAGTTATATGGTACAGTTTTCTGGTGCTGCACTCCATCTCTCAGATATTCCTCAAACTGGTTAGAGGTATATTCCCCCCATTATCACTCCTTATCCTCTTAATGGGGGTTTCATGCAACTTCTCACTCCAGGCTTTATAATTTTTGAAGTAAGTTGATGCTTCAGACTTTGTTTTTAGAAAGTAGACTCTAGAGTATCTAGTCCAGTCATCGGTTATTGTCATCATAAACCTCTTTCCTCCAACCAAAGGTACTTTTGCAGGTCCCCAAATATCTGTGTGGACCAAATCTAAAACTTTCTCACCTCTATATGTGGCGGCTTTGGGAAAGGGAAGTCTGTGAGCCTTACCTTGAGCACGCCACTACAATCATCCATCATTTCATTATCCCCAAACTGAATTCCTTTTACTACCCCAAGCTTTTTCATTTCCCTCAACCTATCAAAATGCACATGTCCCAACCGCTTATGCCAAATCATCAACTTAGGAACACCAACATAGTAAGCATTCTTCTTTTCATTACTCAGGTTAAGCCTTAACATTCCTTGGCTACCCTTATCTGCCGTGAACTAAACTTCATCCCCATACTTAGCTTTAAAGACTCCCTTTCTAGTGAAGATATCAAACTCTTTGTCATCTAACACAGATGTATAGACAAGATTTTTACTCAGCTGAGGAATGTAGAGTACATCTGAGAATATAAGTATAGAAGTTTTACCCTCCACTAAGACTTTTAGATTCACTGATCCCACTAGATTTGTTGTAACCACTCTCCCATCCCCATACTCTATATCTACAGTAAGGATCTTTCTTAGCTTAGTGAAAAGTTCCTTATCACGACACATATGCATGGATGCACCTGAGTCGATGATCCATCCTTCCTGTGGAACTTCATGAATTGCTTCAAGGGCACACTTCTGTCTCCGAGGGATCTCCTTCTCCTCCAGACTCTCGTCAAGAAGAAGCTCCCCATCCTCCTCAGAAGACTCATCCTCGGTTTCTCGCGTCACTTTTGTAACCACAAGTGCTTTTTTGTTCCCTCCGAAAGAACCCCCTCCACGGTTCTCTTTGAGCCTCAGCTTTGACAGCTTGACACTATCTGCGATGAAGTGTCCCGACTTTTTGCAAAAATGACAACGACCCTTTGGGGGCCTCGGTCCTCCAGAATGATCTCTTTCCTCTTTGTATGGTTTCTTTGAGTACTTCCCCCATCGGTCCCCTCCCGCTGCTAAAGCTTGAATGCTCTTTCCTCCTCTCCTATTCTCCATTGTGTTTTCCTGAACAAGTATGATCCTGACCACTGTGTTCCATTTCCATAAACTATCAGGCATTTCCTGTACTCGATACACTATGTTCTCGAACTCATCTGGTAACTTCATGATAAGAGTGTTAACTTTCATTTTCATTGTACCTGTCCACCCGACACTTTCCATCTCTATATACAAACAAGAAAGATCATTAGAATAATCTAACATCTTTCCTCTTTGTAAGTGTATCTCACTAGCTTTTGCTCAGCCAACTGGAGCTCTTGAATAGTTCCAGCTCTATAAATCTCCACCAAACTCACCCACAACTCCTCGGCCTTGTAAATGTGAAGAGGAGGATTGGCGAAAGCTTGAGTGAGGTGCCTCAGAATGAAGTTCTTGGCAGCCATGTTTACATCCTCCCACATTTGAGTATCGTTCTCTGGGGTCTTCACGGTCGCCGCTCCCGGTACCGTGGCAATAGGAGTGAGGGGTGTCTCCTTCCCTTTCCCCTTTTCGGACACACTGCCATCCCCATCATCTGCCTCCTCCGCTGAGGCAGCCGTTGTTATAGGAAACCTTACTCCTCCAAATCCTGGTGGAGTTCCCGAAGGTGGACGTTTCACTTGTCCACTAACGATACCCCAGTATCGTTTTTCACACAAAGCTCCCATCATCATGGCTTCCCAATAGATGAACCCAAATCCATTGAAGGTGGGCACCCTAGAGGGTGGGCCCATAACCTGCAATTCTGTGTCCTCCATTGGACTATAGAATACAGGAAGCCTCTAGATAGTATTTAACTAACCCACTTCAAGCCACAACCACTCCTACCCAAGAAGGCAAACTGACAATTTGACTTCACCCTTGTGCATCTTGGACTCCCCTAAGTCTGTAGCAAAAGGAATCACTGAAAACGGCCAACCAACCGATAGTTATGAGTCGGCAAAAGTTGCCAAGTTTATACAAACTCTCAAAGGGAGAAGGTACCTATCTACCAAATTCGCTAAGTCCTAAATCCTTCTCACAACTCCTTTTTATTGAAGTACGAACCAATCAGATCACTGTAGGGTACAGAAAAGTACTATGGCCGATGTACTTTCTGTACGGCCTATGTACAGCATCGCCATTTAGTGGACGCGTGCCCACTTTTAACTTTTCTTATGTTCGTCGAAATTCGTGCGACCAAATGTCATCCCTCCGCGTGGCGCCAAGTCATGCCACGTCCATAAACGCCAAAGTTACCATTCCGCGATCTCGGCAGTGATATACGCCGTCGGATTTAAATCCGACATTAAATGTCGGCCGTCAAAATATCTGATTCATTTGTTTTCGTGCGAGATAATGTTTCGCACTGTATAATACTTGGTTTTATGTTTTTGCGTTCGTCATTTCGTTAATCGATTTCATGGTCGTAACACTGTTTAAATATATATCAAACCTAATGTATCCTAACAGACTTCTACGACAAACTGGCTAGAGCTACCGGCTATGCCGCGCTCTGCCGGTCGGTGGTTCGAGTCCTACCGGACTCAACCTTTTGGTGAAAGTGACATAAGTCACTCTTTAGCCCTGCCTGTGTAATTCTGTGACCTCCATTGGTACACAGAATGTCTAGCTTCTGTGAAGCCTCTGGGATAGTATATGCACTTTTGACTTTGACAATGAATAAGTCCCACCCTGGGACGCAAAAAACTCTGACCGACTACACCCCTATGTAGCGTGGACTCCCATGAGTCCGCTGCAAAAAGAATCACTGAATTTGCTCACCTGAGCATTAAGTTATGGCTGACCAAAGTTGGTCTATAAATACAGGTGCACTCCGGGAGAGAGGCTGAAAAACCAAAAATATTCTAAGTCCTAAGCTACCTCTCTAAACCTATTACTAAGGTACTAGACCAATCAAATGACTACAAAGTACAAGAAGGTACAGGTACCGCTGTACTTCTTGTACGACCATAATAGGGCATGGCATGTCCGGTGACCAGTGTCAGTTCTGGAGCCGTAGTTGCTCCTTCCGTAATATCCGCTGCCCAACCATATGTTGCCACGTGTCATCCGCCGACATCTGGTCCCAAACCGCATAACTTCTATTCCGACATTCCGGCTCCACTGTGAGCCGTTCGATCAGATCCGGACATCTGATTTCGGCCGTCGAAGTTACATGTCGATTCGGATATTTCGTGCGGTCCGATTTCGTGCGAACCGGTATATCACGTAATTTGGTTAAAGGGAATATCCGGCGCCGTACGTCTTTAGATAAATATCGCGTCATATACGTGTATCACTCCTCCAAGACCTATTGGATAAGGCGCATGGCTAGTCCGTACGGCGGTCATCTAGAGGTCCTTGGATCAATTCCTACATCGGGCAGACTATGTTTTTGCAAAGAGAATATTAGTGATCTGCCTGTCTCTTTAGCTGTTAGAGGCAGCCATGGTTGCCTGCAAGTCCTCAGTGACTAAGACAAGTATGAGGGCTGCAGTAAGGTCACAAGAGAGACTACAAAATACCTCTTTTTCAACAGTCTGCTTAAGCTAGGACAGCCATGGCTCAGCTGAAACTCTGAGACCTCCATAAGTCCTCAGAGTGGACAGCTTCCAAGAAGCCTCTAGGATAATCTTGACCCCTTTGTGTTTTAGCAAAAATAACTGCCGCCCTGGCAAACAAAAACCCTGACTACCT
>JBBHKE010000090.1:72826-99562 GCA_037447655.1 Zygnema cylindricum | reverse complement strand
TTTACAAAAATATGACCTCCACAAAATTCAATTACAATTCTAAGCATTCCGGATCCACGGGATATTTGAGAAAGAGATTTTGGATAAACATTCCAAAAAAAGAAAAGAATAAGAGAAAAAAAATATAACCAAAAAGAAAGAGAAAAAGAAAAGAAAAGAAAAGCAGTTTGCGGTTTCAATTCCGATTTCTCAGTTTTCTATTTTTGGTTTCAATTTATATATATATTATTTTGTTCTCAGCCTCAAGTTTCAGTTTCCGGTTTCGGTTTTCTTGTCCAATTTTCGGTTCCAATTTCCTTTTCAATTCGAATCTGAGTTCGAGTTTCAGTTTCAAATTCAGTTTTGAGTTATACTCGTTTTTGCGTCTGGAGTAAGAGATGGGAAAAGGGGTAGAGGGAGAGAAATTGTTGTGGATTCGAATGTATTCATTCGGTAAATTGCAATTACAAAAATTATACATATCACATCAGATGGTGAAAATAGAAACATTTATCTGAAAATTTAGACGTAATTTTTTTTTATTAAGAATTTAAATTTGAATGTAAATCTAAATATGTTTCTGAAATTAACATCTAAATTTAATCTTGACTTTAAAAAGACAAAACATTCAATCTGTTTTTTTTTTTTTTTTTTCTTATACGATTTAAAATGACATTAAGAATCCAACACAACTCAATCTAAATTTAAAAGAAAGTTGGAATCCAAGAAAAAATCTTGATCATAATCGAAAATAAAATAAAATAAAACAAAATCGTAAAATTGAATAAATCCGAAAAAGCATCAAAATCCAAATTGATGTTGAATTCAAGTATGCAACGAATCCCGTCTCCCTTCCCCTCTCCCTCTCCCTCTCCCTTCCTCTCTACTCTCTTTAGAAATTGTCAAAACATTATAAAGCAATAGATTAGTTTTCGGGTGACTAAGTGAGAGTGACAAAAGAAAAGACAGAGTAAGAAAGTGGGATAGATACAGAGAAAAAAGAGAGATACAAACAGAGAGACGAAAAAAATAACAGATTGAACAAGCAATCATCACGTTTTATTCTAATTGAATCATAACAAACATCGATTTTATGTTGTATTTGAAAAAAAATACGCACGTAGTTAATATGTACATTGTTTTGGCAAACCCTACCTAGAATACAGTCGTCAGTCAAGCAGCTCGACCTGTTGGTGTGGCCGCTCGTGACGCGGCTAGGAAGAAGGAGCGAGATTATGCCCACTGCAATGCTATGGATGGCTTCATTCCGATAGCGGTTGAGATATTTGGTTGTTTGGGTGTGGCTTTGGACGAGTTTCTCCGTACTTGTGGCCGACGACAGACCTGGAAGCCCTTCTGTTTCAGTCATTACTTCTTTCTATCGTCAACGTTTATCTGTGGCCCTACAACGAGTGCAAGCTTCTATCCTCCTTCGATCGTCTATCGCAGTTATGGATCGTCGATGTGTTCTCGAACTCCCTCCTCTTGATCCTCCGGGATTCGGGGACTTACGAGGTAGCTTTTCGTAGATTTTCAGTTATGTTGGGGTTTGGTTGAGTCAATTTGGATCTTCCTTAGCTGTTTTTTGCTTCCTTGGGTGTTTTCCGTTTACCTGCCATCTTTTTGTATTTTCGTTGCTTTTGCTTCGCTAATCCTTTTTGTTTTATTCCCCCCACCTGTAGTTTTTCAGTTTTAGCATTGCTACCTCCTTTTGTTCCCATGGACTCAATGGTTTGCCATCGCGCTTTTAATAAAGTCAGCCGCTTTACTCCCTGGAGATAAGATGCATATAAAGTGGCCACTGAAATCTCTGCTTGATTAAGCGTTCGGTCTCTAAACTCGAAAGCTTCAGACAAGTAAACCCTGCATCGCTATTAGTGTTAATATTTTTTTTGCCACTTAAAACAGTTTTTTTCTGAACACACTTGTCCAATTTTCAATTTTTGACCGCTAATCAGAAGCTGAGAATCTTACCTTTCAATCGAAACCGTCATATCCACATTTCGACATGTGTGTACGGAGAAAAGATGTTTTAAGTGGCAAAAAAAACATTAACGCTAATAGCAAGTAATAATGAGTGTACCGCACTTAGTTTGGTGACAGGAGATTGGTACTACACCACCCTTCATTGTTGTCGTTAAGGATTTAGTAGTGTTGATGCAGAATTAGAGTTAATACCACTGAAACTGCAAAGGGTTTAGTGTTAATGCAGAATTAGAGTTAATACTACTAATTTAAGTGCAAAGGGTCGCGGGAGATTGTAATCCATGTCGTTAAATAGTGTTATAAATAGTGTTATAACACTATTTTGGGATACAGACAAAGTCGTGACCAAATTAGTGTTATTAACTCTAACAGCGATGGGTGGTGTACTATTTAGCTCGGTGATAACTTTCGGTACGACTAAAACCGTTTCTTTAAAAAAAATGAATTTTTTTCGGCTTTCATATAATAGGTGGAAAGATTACAACCTACTTCAGAAGAGGTATTAAAATACGAGGAAATAAACTCAAACAAACAAACGTTCATAGTAACAAACCATCTAATAAAACATATTTGAAAACCAGATCTCTCAAGTAGTCCGTGAACACTTTTTCTTATGCAGAATCTCTGTGTCTTTCCCACTTTTCTTCTCTCTTTTTCTTCTCGTTTTCTTTTTCTTTATCTTTACCTTCTGGCAAAATTAGTTTAGTTTTGTTTTGTTTTGCCTTGCGGATATCCTCTTCAAACTCAAATAGTTATCCTGAAGTATTTTTAAGCAGAAACTTTGCAAAGCTCTTTAAAAAAAAACAAAACTTTCATCACTAAGATAAAAAGTACATTCTCCATATACTGCTCATAAAATACGGCTGTAAATTGCGATATTATAAAACAATCTTTACATTCTCAATAAAATGGGCACTCGATTTACTAAAAATGGGCATCTTAAAGACTCATTTCTGGTTATCTACTTGTCAGTGATCCCTCCCTTCCCTTCCCTTCCTCCCTCTGTCGTTTAGGGCTACAAATTTGTACTCGAGTACTCGAAAAAAATAGAAAAACTAATCTAAATATACTGAAACTTCCTAGAACTAACTCATTTTTGACATAATAACAAAAAAAAAAAATCACATGTTTTTCCATTTGACTATCGAATCCTATCGGCCCTCTTTTATTCTTCTGGTTAAAATAAAAATGACAAAAAAATAAAACAGAAACCCACACATTTTGTCCACCCTTTCAGGGATTTTTAGCGTTTTAATTATCCTTTAACAACTGCAAAGTGTTATATGGTGAGAATCTGATCACCAAATTTCTTTTCTAGAAACGAGAAAATATCCTAAAAAAAAAAAAATCCCAAACCTAAAAAAGACCTAATTCCTGCGATACTAACATCACAACTGACTCTATCATCCACTCATCTCATCTCTCCATAACTTTAGGACCACCACCCTCGGTTTATTAAAATAAAACACTTTCCGCTCCAAAAAATGCACCAAAATGACCCCATTTTCTTCAGCAGATTTCCTTACCAACGTGAGAAACTGTTGAACTTTTTGAACGAGAGAAATCGGGGCGTCTCCGGTTTTTTTATTCAATCTCCTCATCTCATCTCATCATATCCGGAGGAGGCAACGGAGGGACTACTAAGTAAGTCGTCTGAAGCGAAACTATCCGCGAGTCCTTCGTATCTAGGGGCAGCCATGGCCGGGGAAATTTTCAAACGTTCCACGAGAGCGTTTTTTACCTCATTCATGGTGGGTCTCTTCGACTTTGTGGTCTGGACGGAAAAGAAGAGGAGGAGGAGGAGGAGGAGGAGGAGGAGGAGGAGGAGGAGGAGGAGGAGAAGAAGTTATAGGAGAAAAGAAAAGGAAAGGAAACGCAAGAAAAGGAAAGACAAGCGAACAGACGAAAAAGGAGAAGAAAAAGAAATCGGAAATAAAAAGAAAGGGGTCGATAAAGAATCGGAATCGGACAGACCGAAAGACAGAACGACAGAGCGACAGAAAGATGTTAAAAGTTATACCGAAAAGTTTCCAGCACATGCCGTAATATTCTAAAATGTTTAATAGACATAAGTTTTTTGGAGGCAAAAGACACATTCCAACTATAGCTGCAACATACGAAACATAACAAAATAAATAAACAGACGTGCTTGACAAATGTTTTGTTATCGATTTTTTATTTTTTTATTTTGTCTGACATTCCAACTATAGCCGCAACTTACGAAACTGACAAATAAAAATCAGACGTGCTTGACAAATGTTTTGTATCCATTTTTCATTTTTTTATTTTGTCTGTTTCGACCTCTGAGCTCCAACTTTTTTTCATTTTTTGTTTCTTTTGTTTCTTTTGTTTTTATTGTTTTTATTGTTTTTAATTTTGCAATTTTATCGTATGTTTGCGTTTTTTGCTTACCCTTGTACAGGCCTGAGCCACCGCAACCACGGCCTCGAGTTCCGCCACGGGAACTGTGCTAGAAATCTGAGAATCGACCATTTGGGGGAGCCGCTCCCTCGTCACCAAGTAGTCTTGCACCTAGAAAACACAACAAAACAAAAGACGACGAGATGATTCAAAACAACAACAACAAGGACAAATAAAAACACGACAAAATGATTAAAACGATAACAACAACCGTGAACAAAACATAAGACAACAAAATGAGTAAAACGACAACAACAACAACAAAAACAACAGCAGCCCGAACAACTAAAAAAAACATGAAATGATTGAGAAGTACAGCAATAAACAAATAAAGAAACAACGGAATGAAAACAACAACAACACGAGGAATAACTAAAAAAACAGCAGAATGATTAGAACAAAAACAAGAACCAAATAAAAAATCGACAAAATCATTAACACAACAACGACAACAACACGACCGTGAGGATAAACATGACAAAGGGGGAAAACAAAAAAAATAATGTAAGGAATATCATTGTAAGTTTAAAAAAACAACAATAGTCTTGCACCTAGAAGAAACAGAGCAGAAGGAAGGAAAGAAAGAAGAAATAACGGTGAGATTAGTTTTGAAGAGTCAAATCGGCAACAGAGGATGACAATGACAAAGGGGAAAACAGAAAAAAGAAAAAAGGAAAACTACTAATAAACATAAGAAATAGAACAAAACAATAGCAATCGTAAACAAAAACAAGTTAAAAACAAAAAAACTACCATAAAAAGTAGATTAGTATTAACAAGAAAAACCTTCTAGTAACAAACAAAAACAGCTTTAAAATAGCAAAAAAACAATAATAACAGAAAAAACCAATGTTTGCTGCCGATAATCTCGCAAAAAACATTGCAAACAGACCACAGGGTTTTTTAGTTTTTTTTATAAAAACTCTAAATCGAGAGCGGGAGCGGGAGCGGGAGAGGGGGAGGGGGAGGGGGAAGGGGAGGCGGAGTGGAGGGGGAAAGAGAAGAAAGGAGAGGAAGAGACTCTCACCCAAACCACCAGAGTCATGGAATCCTCCTGTAGAGCTTTTCGTCCAGTGACGAGCTCAAACAGAAGAACTCCGAAACTATAAACATCGCTTTTCTCCGACATTTTGAGGCCCTCTAAATTGTCGGGATCCACATATCCAAAAGCCCCACGAAGGTTTACGTGAGAAGAGAGAGGATTTCCCAAATGACCTAAAAGCTTCTCCTTATCGAAGCTGAAATCGACAACCTGGGAGTCGAGGAAACACCAGAATCGGAAGATTGTCAGAAAAAATGGAGTGGACAGCGAGACAAAATGGGAAAGAGGTTAAGGAAAAAGGAAAAAAGAAGGACGGGAGAGAGAGGGAGCGGGAGAGGGAGAGAGAAGATGGGACCGGAGGAAAGACACAAGGAACAAGCGAGACAGTGGTAAGGAGGTAACCGGGAGAGAGAGAATGAGAAAAAGAAAGGAAACAAGGATGAAATCAGGAGCTGAAGTTGACAAGGAGCTGAATAAGGAATAAATATTTAGGAAAAAAAGGGAAGGGAAAAAGCAGGAAGGCAAGGGAGGAGAGAAAGTGCAAAGTTGAATTAATAGAAAAAGGGTAAAGAACCTGAAAACAATTGACCAAACAGGGATAAAAAACGAAGAGACAGAAAACGAACGAGAGAAAATGAAAGAGAGAAATAAAATGAGCGAAAGAAAGAAAAGTGTGGGGCAATGGGAAATTTCATGAAACCTGAAAGAGAGAGACCAGCTCAAGCTTGATTTTTGTGTTTTATTCATTTAACATTCTACATGTCACATTTCTTTAAAGTTTACAACTTACATTGTACGTTTCACATGTTACAATTTATGTTTTACATTTCAAGTTTCTCCTTCCGGCGAGATCATTCATAAAAAGAAAGTCTTGTACGCTTTACATTTTTCGTGTTACATCTTATTTTTTACATTTCACTTTTTACCTTTGCCGCCAGATCATCCGTAAGAAGAACATTGCTAGATTTTATATCCCCATGGCAAGCTTGTGGTTGAGATGAGTGCAAATAATCAATTCCAAGAGAAACTCCCACGGCAATTCTCATCCTCTCATTCCATGTAAGCTTCGATCTTCCCTCTGAAAAAACGTCACAAGAAAAACACCCACTAAAAAACACTTGTTAACTTGTACAGCAATGAAAAGATCTCATCGAGACTTCCATCGACTGAAACAATAATCGATTTTAAGGAGCAGCGACAAACTCAAAAAGAAAAAAAGACTTTCAAGGGAAAAAACCAAAAATTGGGAGACCGTTGAATCTCGAGGCAATTGCAAGACCTCCCAAAACATCAAGCAAAGTTTTGCATCATTTTCAAATTAGAATCCCTAACGAGCGAAAACTTCACAAATTTAGAACAAAGATAATTTACAATGTCTACACTTTTTGCCAGGGTACGTATTGCGAAGGAGAGAACAAAACATTCAAGGGAAAAAAAATCCTAGTATTTTTCCAGACCGTGGCAGGACTTCACAAATATTTCCCCCAACATCATAAATCTTCAAATATTATTTGATTGCCAAAAAACAAACCCATGCATCTTTTCGAAAAAAAGAAAAAAAAGATTTTTTTGAAACAAATTTCACATGTATCTTTTTTTTTTGAGGCGAAAAACACATGCATCCAATCTCTTGTATGAAAAATGACAAAATCCAAAAGCCGTCGTAAAGACATCACGACCATTTGTGTATTCCACATCAGTTACGAGCTTTTCATATACATGGTTGTTTTCTTTCATTTAAAATGGTTTTCTAATGTGACTGACCATATTTTATTTGGTACCAAAAATGAGTTAGAAATCCACACGATCAGGGTGGATTTGGAAATGAAAAAAAAACAAAATCATACACTTCCTAAAAGAACCGACACTAAAAGTGGTAGTATGAATGATATATTTAGTACCGTGAAGATGATCGTATAATGAGCTGTTTGAAACGTATTGATTTACAAACGCACGAACACTTCCCTCTTGGCAATACGCCAAAAGACCCACAAGATGTGGATTTTGAAGCCTGTAAAAAACATTACAAGAAAGTCAACAAATATGACCTGTAATATTCATCGGTAATAACTTTGACACGAGGCCAAAACACGAAAAAAGCCAAATGGAACAACGTTAAGTCATCCAGTCTTGAACATTAAGACGCTGTGCCCCCCCCCCTCCCCCACGCTCCCCCCCATTCTCTCTCTCTCCCTCTCCTGCTCCCTCCTTCCCTCCCTCCCCTCTCTCTCCCTCACACACACTCCCTCTGTTTGTCCTCTCACTCTCTTTTTAAGGCCCTTTTTTTTTTAACGCCTTCAACCTCCTCAGTTTAAAGACCGAAGCCTGGAAAATGCCCTACTAAAAGATCGCTCCTCGAGTATAGATCTCTTCACAGGAGCTTCTTCCTCTTCCCTTATCTAATCAAAACTCCCACATGTGAACCCAGAAAACGGAAAAACGGAAAACGGAAAACAGAGACACATGGAAAGACTCCATGGCAACACTCTTACTTGTGGAGGTTCTCAACCTCGAAAACAAACGCATCGTCACTGAGTGTTCTTTGATCCGTGTCTTTCAACATTTTTACGGCGACGACTTTTCCGTTCCTCAACGTTCCTTGGAACGTGTCTCCTAACGATCCCGATCCAATTTTCATCGAAAAATTGTCGGTCGCGATGCGAAGCTGTTCTAAACTCAGTTTCATCACACTCCCCCCTGTGTCAAAGCCGACAAAAAAAAAAAAAAACGGAAAATATAAATTCTGGTTCCCACGTCGAAAAAAATTATAAATTCGAGTTCAAAAAAAACTTGTCAACGATCGACGAAAAAAAAAAGACCAGTCTCTGAGTCAGTTTTAGAAACCCATCGCCAGATTAGAAAAGGACTCGTAAAAGTACTGTCTGCGTTTCTTTACTCCATGTCAGGAAATGAGATGAGAGGAGATGAGAGGGGGAGAGGGGGAGGGGGAGGGGGGGAGGGGGGGAGGGGGAGAGAGGGAGAGGGGGAGAGGGCGCGAGAGAGCATTCTGATTTTTGAACCTCATGGACTACAACACATTTTTTTATGACCGGAAAGACTTATTTCAGTTAGGGGTAGAGGGGAAGCGGGAGCGGGAGGGGGAGGGAGACGGAGAGGGAGAGGGGGAGGGGAAAGGGGAGGGGGAAGGGGAGAGGGAGAGGGAGAGCTAACCTTTAGGAGAAACCGACATGACTGGTTTTGGAAATCCAATGTCCTTTTCCTTTGTTTCTGTTAGGGCTCCTCCCGTGACTGCTAAAGCTGAAGCAGTCGTCGCGGAATTTCCGATTTCCACAACTTTTTCTGCAATAATTTGGGCAGAAAATATAACAGGATATTTCAACAACACTACATATGTAAAAAACAATTTAAAAGGAAGAACAAGAAGAGTTAAGTTGGGCTTTTGTTTCTGCCAAAGAATATGGAGTGTTTTCCTTGAAACGCTTTTGGAGAATGTATCCAAGAGAATGCTTCGGTAGAAATATCTTTAAATAAACCAAACTTGCGGATAAAGGCTTGTAGTTTGCTTTTGTGGGAACTTCAATATTGTTTTTTTCTTGCAAAAGCTTCAGTGAAAAAAAACACAAGAAGTATAAACGGAATATATAATAGGAACACACTTAAAAAAATGGAGAAAAGTTGCAGGTATCTCCGTTCTTCCCTTGTGCAAACATATAAATTATTTTCTGAGACGGTTCACTTCTTCATAAGAAAATAAACACCTTTATTTAAAACAAAATGACGGTTTTGCTTCTCCAGGTCATACTGAACATCGACTTCTTAATATAATCGGGAAACAGAAAAAAATATTTTTTGTGATACAAATTAAGTTATGCATTGGACAGAAATTTCAAAAGCTATCCGATCCAAACTCCACGATTAAATATTCCTCTCTTCAAAGATAAAGCAAAATAAGGGAAAAAAGGCCCCATTATTATCTTAAGACTCACCTCTGTCTGTTTCTGGAACTTCTGTCCCCTCTCCATTTCCTCCCTTCGTCACTCTCATAGACACAATTGGACCTCCCCTTTTTACACTCACGGATTTCACTTGCATTCTCACTGTTTGTTTTTTTTTTAAAGGGAAAAGTAAAATTCCGCTTCCAACTAAAAGGGCTAAAAACACGGTTGCTCCAACAACCGAGAGAATAAGGGCTGTCCCAAGAGTGTGTTTTTCCGGCTTTTCAGATGTGAGAGGGTCGATTACTGCAAATAAGGCAGGATACACAATTTAAGGTTACAGTATTTGATAATAAATAGGGTAAAACACCTCGCGACAAAATGGGTTAGGGCAGTTGTCATGTGGGAACTCAAAAGTCTTCTTAAGTTGTTGAATTGAGTACTGTAAAGTTTTGGTTTTACATAACTACGAGATAAACAAAGGTGACGCAACACAAAAAATTCATCGCAACATTATTTGCGACAAATTATAGACGTAACATGAAAAGAATTGTTGCCAAATTATGTTGTGAGCGAAAAAAGAGATGAAGCCTTTTCCTGACAGTCAGTTATGTTTTTTCTGTATACGATTTTGTTTACTTTTACCGTATTTTACTTCAGCTTCCAATTTTCATTTTAATATGAATTTCAATTATAAATTTCAATGTCAATGTAATTTTCAACCTGATGTTCATTTTGATTTCCTTTACTTATTTTTAAGTACTTGGTTATTCAGATTCAAGCTCAATTTCAGCCTTAAACTCAACCAAACTCATAACTCACATTCAATTTCAATTTCAATCTCTCTGGTTTTTTTTCTCTTCTTTCCGTTTTTATTTTGATTTTTCATTCACTTGCCATATCCTGGTTAAAAAATCGTGAACTCTTACTCTGTACCTTCGGAAAGAAAGCAGAAAAGAAAGAAAACTGAACTGTTCCACAGAAAAAACAGATTGCAACAGATTGCGGATTATAGTAGAGTGTTTTTTGGTCTCTTCCTTAAAAGATGAAACGTAACTCACAGCATTCTGTGGGTGCACGTTGATCTGAAAGATAACAAACTCTATTGTAAAAAATTGTACAATTAGAGTCGGGATCTCCCTGAAGACAGTTTCTCGAAACGAGGGAAAGCCAGCTGTCGGTTCACAAAACGAAAAACAAAACACATGATAAGAAACCTTGAAGTTTATTTATTAATAAAGCACAAAATACACTAAAAGTATAGCGTACTAAGAAAGAAAGTTGTTAAAACATTTGAAAAAACGCTGTATTCCAAAAGGTAAGTGTTAAATATCCCAAAAAAAATACAAAAAAAAATAGAGACACGCAGATCAAACATAGCAGTTCTTTCTCAAGATATAAAGATCCCTAGGAAATACTGAGATTCACATAGAGAAAATAAAAAACTTCAGCTTTTTCTTTTAATTTTTAGGCATAATAATCATTTCCAAATGGGAAACAAACACTTACGGTGTTGTTGATAAATTTCTATTTTCAAGATATGTCTGCACAGAAGGAAGTATAGTTCCATTAAAATAATTTCCTGAAAAATTAAATTGTGAAAGAGAAGTGAAGTTCACGATGCTTGACGGGAGTCCTCCTTCCCAATGGTTGTCATTCAAATATCTGTTAAGAAAAAAATATTAAAAGAAGGGAAGCCACGCTAAGCACATTTCCCATAAAGAGTTTATAATGAAGAGAGTCAAAACATGTTTCTGTTTGACTCTCAGTGTCAAAAAAGCATTGTAAGAACAATCGAGAAATAAAAAACACAAAGAAAACAGAAATGCATATAGAAACAAAAACAGAAATGGATACATGAACAGAAACTAAACACATGAAAGGAAAGAACATGCACAAAAATGGTAGTTTGACAAGATTCTACTCACAAAGTAGTTAATGTCGAAGCAGAAGAAAGCAAGCTTGTCGGGAATGGACCTCCCAAAAGAGGATTCCCACTCAAATCGACATAAACAAGTTTTTTCACAGCCGAAAAATCTGGAAGTGTGCCCGAAAAATTGTTGTTGTGAATGTCAAACCGATCGAGAAAAATTGCATTTGAAAGGTCAGTTGGAAGGCTACCCGAAAAATTATTGTTGTTCAAAGTAAGTGTTTGAAGAACTTGAAGGTTAAGAAATCCAATGGGAATACTCCCGGATAATTTATTGTTGTCCAAAGTCCTGGCAAAGCCAATCCAGAAAGGACAAACCACACACGGACAATAAGTATCCAGGGAGACTTTTTTTGCATCAATGATTTAGCATAAACCATACCACTTTCATTCTTTATATAAGTCCATCTGATTAGTAGAATACCCACCAAAAACATGAGGAAATTGGAATACCTAGATGCCCACATCCAAAACAAAAACTGCCCATTCATCAAACGTTTAAACAACAAAATCTGAACACAACATAAACAATTTAATGGGAAAAGAGCAAATTTCAAGAAGACGATTCTCTGTATAAGTTTCCAAAGGTTTACGGTAGAGAAGTTTGCGATAACTTTGGAATAAAAATCTCCCAAACCTTTTGGGGGAGAGAGGAAGGAGGAATCAGCGAGAGAGGGTGACGACGAGAGATAAGAGAGTGTGAGTAAACTGTTCACAAAAATCAGACAACTGAGTATTCATTATTTCAGTTAAAGTTTTCTGTGGTACAAGAGTTGAAAGTATGCTTGGGTCAATGGATTTTAGCGTGAGAGGGAGGGGGAGGAGATGGGTGAGGGGAGGAGGAGAGGCAAGGAGGGAGACTCACAAATTAACAAGTTGCGTGCATTGTAATAGTTCAGGCGGAAAGTTTCCAGTAAGCTTGTTTCCGTTGAGTAAAATGTTGCTTACTGATTTCAATTTGCATAAAGTCGAAGGAATTGTACCATTAAAAGAATTCCTCGCCAGACCTATGAAGATCAGACCAGAAATATTACCAATTGAAGAAGGAATCTCACCAGAAAAGTTGTTGTCACTCAGACGCCTGTCGATAAAACATAAATTCAAAAAAACGAAAAGGGAAAAAAGGGATTGTCAGTTAAACAAAAAAAAAAAATCAAGCAACCAGGAAGGCCATTTTCCCTTTCTTTGGAATGACTGCTAAATATACGTTCATAAGACAGAAATCAGCTCTGTAACAAAAGTTCATCAGCTGTACATCTATTCTATTTGTTGTCATAACACCATGATTATACCATGACAATAATCTGGCGCACATCAATTTTCAATAACGCACGTCACTTTTCAATTTTGGTACTCCGGTCGAAATCAAACAATTGTTGAATGACAATTAAATATTGAATCTAACAAAAAAAGAAAAACTTCTAGAAGTGAATAAATGCTGGATCATGTGTATGTCAAGGAGTGCCTCAAACCAGCTCTAGTAACAATCATCAACCTAAAAACGATATCAGTTCCAAGAGTGTGACTTTCATGAATTCAAGAGTTTACCAAGTAAAAAAAGGTCTTTGACCACATAAAATTCAATCAATCGAAAATTTCACATAACAAACAGTGATAAACATAATGAGCTTATGCAAAATACTCACAGGGTCAAAAGACTTGAGAGATTCCCAATGGAGGGTGAAATTGTCCCGCTAAGGTTATTTGCATAAATGTTGCTGCAATAAACCAAAAAAGGCCCAAATTAGGAAACAGCTAAAATGGCAAAAGAAAAAGATGATATAAAGGCAAAGAAAGTGATAAAAAACTGAGAGTAGACTATCTCTCACAACTTTACTTCATTCAGAAAAGCGCTATAAAACACCATGGAAACTGACATAACACCACATTTAAAGAACCAGGGCGAAACTCCGAGTAATCACCTGTTAGAATTCACCTTAGCACAAAAGAAATTCCTACCTCTCACAGTTATTTAGTCTAGAATAGTCTGTTAAGTGCCTTTTTTCAGTGGCCAAATAGATAAGTCATGTTTTAAACAGTAATTTTAGCAGTAAACTAGTTACTACTACGTAAATATGTCGATAACAAGTGTCAAAGATATATTCTGCAATTTGCTTACAAAAAATAGTGTGACTCGCCCCATTTTCCCATCCATACTAATAGTTGTTCAGAAGTTAACAATCCTCACCAACCTTAAATGTGATTTTTGTTGCCAAAGTTTATAAGGATGACAAAAAGTAAAGACCGTCGGATGAATATTTTAGTGGTTATCTGTAGTAGTACATCTATTGTTGTTCGTCCAGACTGGTTCATGTGTGATGATTCCAGATAGATCCTTTGGTCCAAAACGGGTAGACAACCAAGTATGTACAACAGTACTAAGGAAAGTCAAACTAAAATACCAGTTTGAACATTTTTACACAAAGTAACAAGTAAATCACTATTAAAGTAATTATTTCTATCACGAGGAATAAAAATCAGTAATATTTATTTAGGGTTGAGTGACATGGCGAACTGCTGTATACTATTCCAACTAGTGTTCATATGTTGTAGTTTTTTGTTTTGAAAAACACAAAACTAAATTATTGATATCAACTTTAACAGCAAAGGAAAGTGTATCACTTCATGGGTATGAGCCCATTAACTCATGTTTGAACATAACTTATTCATTTTAATTAAATAAACAAATAAGTGAACAAAATAGACCTAGCTTGATCTCTACATCAGTTATAATTAACAGTGAGTGGTTGTTACGATGAAATCACCATAAGTTTCTTCACATAAAGGGAGAGGGTTGGGGGGGGTGGGGAGGAATTGACTATCAGGCCAGAAAACTCTAAACTTGAAAAAAAGAATAACTTTCCATAACAAAAACTTGAAGCTTTGTGATATGAACTTTTAATCTTTTCATTTGATAGTGCCTCGCCTTTTGGGATTTTTGCCGGGCTTTTCCTTTTGGTGCATTTTTTATCGTTTCCATTTTTTCTTTTAGGCAGCAAGTTTGTCTGTATGTGTCAAATATGGAATTTTTAAATTTTTGAGAAGAGAGCGAGTGAGAGAGAGAGGAGAGGGAGAGAGAGAGGGGAGCGAGAGAGGGGGGAGGGAGGGAGGGAGGTAGAGAGGGAGCGAGGGAGGCTGGGAAGGTAGGGAGGGAGAGGGAGAGTGGGAGAGAGAGGGAGAAATTTGATGTTTCTCACAGTTGCTTCAAATTTGTGCAATTCCACAAAGCATCTGGAAGCGGTCCTGAAAGTCTGTTGTAGTGTAACAACCTGTTTTTCAAAAAACAACATTTCTGTAAAATTCACAACTGTCCAAAAAAAAAATTATATCCCAAATGTCTTATGGAAAAGGAGCCCTTTTTGCATGAGCGACTGAGTCAATTCCCATTTAAAAACAATGGAAAACAAATGTAACATAAACAATAACATACATTAATCTCAACGAAATGAAGAGAAAACATTTTCCCCAACAATAGACAAGTTCTCATTTTATGACTCAGATGCAAAAAGTACCTCTAACCTCAATCCTCCCTCCTGTATTTTCTCCCTCCCAGTGTTGGGTCAAACGGTTTCAGATCAAAAATCATAAACGCTATTAGCGTGAAAAAACAAAATTTATACACTTAAATAATAGTCGGTGCTTAAAATTCCTACACTAAACATACAATACCTATAGCATCCATGGAATGACTAAGTCTGTACGGTTCAATCACAGCCCATCATCTGGTACGTACAAGGAACTCAAAAAAATTTCCATAAGAGGAGAAGAGAGAGGGGAAGGGGGAGGGAGAGGGGAGGGGGGAGAGGGAAGAGTTTGCATGTGGGGCGATTTAACGATAATTGTATTTTTCCAAAGTAATGCCCACAAAAAATTGTCTACAGTATTGGTCTTGATTTTGACAAAATCTCCCCCCTCCTCCAGCCTCCCTCCTCCCCTCCTCCCTCCCCTACTCCCTCCCTCCCCTCCCCCTCCTCCTCCCTCCCTCCTCCCTCCCCCTCCTCCCTCATCCTTCCCTTCTCTTCCCTCCGGAGATAGCCCACATTGTTCAGTAGTGTCTCTGCCAAATTGAGGTATCAGGCAGCTCAGGTTGTTGAAGCTCAATTTTTCTGAAGCGGAACACCCTCACAAAAGAAAAAGGAAAAAGGAAAAAGCCAAAAGAGAGCAAAACAAAAAAAAGACAAAACTGAGCAAAACAGAAGAAAAGACAAAACTGAGCAAAACAAAACAAAAGACAAAACTGAGCAAAACAGAAGAAAAGACAAAATTGAGCAAAACAATGCAAAAGACAAAACTGAGCAAAACAACACAAAAGACAAAACTGAGGAAACAAAACAAAAGACCGGACTATGCTTACAGATCTTCTCAACTCGTACTTCTAATTTGGAGAAAGGACTTCTCGCTGTATTTTTGAACAGACCAATTTAAATGATATTTATTGGGAAAGTTTTCCAGGTATATTACAATTTAAACAATTTTAGAAGTTATCCAATCAGAACAAGTGAATTAGTGACGTGACCTTCCAAACCCTTAATCAATTTATTCAGCTTATTAATAAACTTGAACTTAGTTATTTGCTTCAACTTATTCTTTAAAACATCAACTTGCAATCACCATAATCAAGTCAAACTAACCATGCAAAGATTTTTAACTTTCGTTTTTAGAAATAGTTCAAGAGAGAATTAACCATGCGTATGAGTGGAACAAAAAAAGGGAAGGTAGGATAACGTACACAGTAGCAAGAGAAGGGAGAGCAGCAAGTTTTCGAGGTATCGCTCCTGTAAGATTATTTTGTCGCAAATCCAAAATTCGTAACTTTGTAAGATTTACAAGACTGGGAGAAATTGGGCCCGATAACAAAGCCTTAACAAAATACCTGTAAGAAAAATCCACTCA
This sequence comes from Zygnema cylindricum, assembly GCA_037447655.1. Classification (NCBI taxonomy): domain Eukaryota; kingdom Viridiplantae; phylum Streptophyta; class Zygnematophyceae; order Zygnematales; family Zygnemataceae; genus Zygnema; species Zygnema cylindricum. The sequence goes on along the minus strand of JBBHKE010000090.1, from coordinate 83,415 downwards.
AAGTTATCGCATTTTGATGACGGTGATAAAACAAATGGTGATAAGCCATCTGATGATGATGAGGATAAGAAAAACGTTTAATGAACAACAGCGTGAATCGTTTTTAATAATTAGTACAATAGCTTCTAATGGATTTATTTCCGGTCCAGCTAACGTGGACAATCGTGAACAGCAAAAATATTTAGCGTTAAGATAAAAACAATGAACATGAATGACGCAATTTTGTGTTCTGAGGGCAAAAAAACCGTGACGGAATTAGTGTTATTGACATTAATAGCGATTCACAACGTAGTAAACCAGCAAACACTCAAGATATAAAGCAGTAGTCAATGATAATATCAGAGTGATATGATTTATGGTATCTCAATTTGGTTTCAGAAAATAACGAAGGTCTTTTCTCTTTTTCAAAACAATTACAAGCTTGTGACCACGACTCTATTAAATGAATCGCATCACAACTGCTCACTTTTGAAAACTCTATATTATTTAACAAACTACACAACATAAACTCCAATATGTAACCCCTAGTAAATAAATTGTCGAATAAATTCAATCAGACAAAAGTATTAGACAAATTCTAGCAGAAAAACTCTTACATTATGCTTAAAAGCACCAAAAATAAACAAGAAAACCTCGTCTATCAAAAATAAAAAAAATGGATTCGACACCAAAAAAAACAAAGATATGTATTACATTATTAAGTCTAAGGGCTAATTGGATTGAGCTTCTTCACTAAAATAATTTTTGAAGATGAAACAAACAATAGAATAACAATCTGCAATTTGTGAAAAGAAAGAAGAAGTATTATACATTCTAATTTTGCATTTACACGAATAAATCCTTCTAATAAAAATGGGGGCAATGTAGTAAATATTCTCAAGAAGATAATTTAACCATTGCCACTGCATTTGATACCATTCCAGAAATACAAATCCGGTAGTTAAAAAAACGTAACTCAAACCTCCAAAATTGACTAAAGAAAAGTAAAATTTTCTCACAAGTAGATAACGTGACCATTCTTATTGCATGTGATACCATTCCATGAACATAAATTCGGTGTAGCTGAAACGTTCCAATTGACCATCACGTTTCTCGGATCGTCCAGGGAAGCCTTGAAAGAGAGCAACGCCTTTGCTGTAGAAGAAAAGCCATTTGAACCAAAAATAAAAAATATATCTCAACAAACTTGCATAGTTCAAATTAGTAATGCTTTTCTGTAAGAATAAGTTGAAAAAATATTTATGAGGGCAGAAGAAAGCAACGCCTTTTAGTAAAAACAAAGACATTTGAATAATAATAAAAAAGGCTCAACAAACTCAAGGCAAAACAAGTTAGTCGTGCTTTTCTATAGGAATAAAGTTGCACAAATACAACTTGTACATGATTTGAGTGGCAAATATAAGTCAAATAAGGACATAAATCCATAAAAAGTGTGAAGATATGAACATTTTTGAAAACTAACAATACCTCAGTACAGAAATAGTAATTCAAATATTATTAATACATCAAAATTGTTTGAAGTGGCTCTTCTGAGAGAATGTGTGACTATCCTGCTCTAAATTGCCATTTACACCGCTCTTGATTCCTCTCCCTTCCCCCCTTTAGTTCCTCCCACTCTCCCTTTCTTCCACCATGTCCAATCCATATTTCACACTCCCTGTTGCTCACCTCTCCCTACAACAATATCCTATCCTTCTTTCAAACTTATTCTTCCATAACTTGCCTACCTCTCCCTCCCCCACTTCTCTTGTTCTCTGTACTTCCTTTTTTAGCTTCATTTGCTTCCCTTGTTCGTTTTTCCATATCACCCTCTCCCCCTATGTACCAATCCCACGGTGCCCTCTCACTCACCCTCCCCTCTTTCCTTAGCTTTCCCTTTCCCAGTCTCCTACATATTCTCCCCTCTGATATCTCAATCCATAAAAGTGTACCTAAGAATATTGCCTTCTACGGAGTTACTAAAACAAAATCAACGTATAATTTCCTTATTAAACAGTAAAGATTTGTTGAATCCACTCTCAAATGAAGAAAACTTTAAACCCCATTTTACTCCCCCAAAAAACTCCCATTATTCCAAAAAGCACAGACTTGTCCTTTCCATTCCCTATCTATTTGTATCCAAGCCAACCGTAATCTTTCACCTAACTTTTCCAACAACTGGTACAATACAACATACACGTTTAGTGCGTGTTATACAAGAACGGCGCGCTACATTGTTGCAACTTGAAAGCCGTAAAGTATAGTACAACAAACCAGAATTGATGCAAAAATGCTTACATAGTTAAACAATTTTGTTAATGAACACATTTTCATTCAAGACATAGTTTTCATACGCGAAAAAGTAGGAAAACGCTATATGTGCCCCCCCCATGCAATATGTGCACTACACAAAAAACACGTATAATATGTGGTCACCAGATATAGCATTTCTACACCTTTTCGCACTTCTAAAGTATAATCCATGGACACTCCTGTTTAAAGTCACTCCGTGTTTAACAACCTTTAGGGTTATGCTGACCAAGTACATTTTCAGGTGACATACAGATCTCGTCTTGACCTAAATTTACACATATCCACATTTTAATGATATTAGCTTAACCTCAATTTATCAAATTGGACTTCAGACCTCAGTTTGACCTAATTTTTACTCTTAATCAATTTTGAGCCAAAGTTTTGTCGTTAACCTTCTTCTGGATATCTTAAGGATCCGTCTGCATATGTTCCATTTGGAGTCTGAGCCTCGACGGAATGGTGGCATAGAGACAGACAAACAAGAGCCAAGAGAATACAGAAATAGGAGGTTTTCATGTTTTGCTACTGAAACTTAGAGGTCAACAGAAAAAAACTATTGCACAATGATGTAACTTTTTAAGAAATATGATATTCATGTAGGAGTAGATGTTCTCCAGGTTTAAAGAAAATGCCGAAAGAGCAAAATGAGACGAGGAGAAGAAGAAGAAAAGGGAGCGAAGGGACGGGCAGAGAGAGAGAGAGAGAGAGAGAGAGAGAGAGAGAGAGTCAGGAGATACTGATGCAAGGCTACACAGAAAGGCAGTAAAGGAAGAAAAGAAGTGAGAGATCAACCGACAGTTCTGACGAGTGACAAAAGTAAATAAAGAGGGCGAGAAAGACAGAGAGGGAGAGTTCAAATAAAAAAAAAGAGAAAAAATGATACGGAATGTCACATGACTTTAAACGAGAAAGCGACAGGGAAGAGACGCCATTGCAGTCTACAGTATGCTGAAACTGATTGCAGTCCTGTGACGTCACACTAGCAACAGAGCTGGAGCCGAATGTGGAATAAAGCCTGTCACGTCACGCACTGGAGAGGCAGTTGTCAGTTGGAGTCCGGATTTGATTCACAGTCGCATGTGAGACCTTTTTGCGTTTAGCGTCCCCGATTCCTGGCGATACTGGCCAGTAATCGTACGAAATAATGTACGATTATAGCGCCAGAAAGACAGGAAATGGCGAAGTGTAGCAAATATGGAGAATCGTAGACGCTGCACTTTAGAGGTTTGAGGTAAGGAGGTGCCAGCTGATACACGTGCCAAAAAAACACCGCCTGACAGTTTTCGAAGTCAGTACTGTAGTACTGACCTGTAGTTGAGTAAGAGAATCTCACCAGCCAGCAAAATCTGACCATGTCTAAGAGCGGTTACACATGTGTCAATAATTTTAGGTTTCGCGGGTGTAGTCGCTTCCCACGAGGAAAGACAGCTAAGTTTGGACTTCAGTGAGCAGAAAATTGGTGGAAATTTGGCAGGCGCATTTTAGGGTGGCTTCATGTATCAAAGACATGAGAAAATACACCACGGACAATTTCAACCTGACTTTGGATTTTTCCTGTACGAATTGGGCTGTCGTTAAGTGTGCGTCCTGACCACACGTGTGAAATTTTAATGGAAAGGCGAAACTGCGGGTGTGTTTAAACAATCTGAAAATAGAGGAAAATCTGAGTATCTGACGGTGTTGGGCCTCATTGGGAAGGAAAGTCATGATTCCAAATGTACCTCGAAGAGTGAGGCGGCATATTCCGAAACCAGTAGTAAGGCAACGGCTTTTACCCGTCACCAACCGCTGAAAAAACAAAGCTGTATTCGCGCTTGTAAATCTACGGCACGTGTGAAATTATCGATACACGTACAGCCATCCGTATAAACGTTACATTACTACGCCGAATGGGACCATTTGTCCGTTAGATTCACCTATTATATTGAAAATCGTCGGTCAGCCGGAAAAGCCTGTGAAGTAAGGGTGCGTCTCCATGTACTTGAAACTTAGAGAACTTAATTTGTTTTTAGCGCAGATCCGGCGGATCCGGATTTCGGGTGTCCCTATGTGTACAAAACGAAGTTGTCACTTAAGGGCGTGACGACTGTATACGTCGGCAATGCCCGTGACGGCTGTCGACAGTGTACAATCTGTGATGACGCACCAAATTGTGAAAAAATGCGAAGCTGCGTGAGAGAGGCGGCGTGTGCGACTTGATGGGGCGCCCTCGGAGATTTCTCACAATTTTGTCAAACGGCATCGGAATTTTCAGACCCCTGGAATGGAAAAATCCGTACTGAATGAAACGTGACCAAACAATACAAATTGTGTACTTTGATGGACACAAACGGACAAAAAATAACGAATACTTTACCTTTCACTGTCGCTTGAATTCGTTTGAAATTTGTGTAAAATTTTTTACAAGTGCAAATACGTGTTAATATTTGTTTTTCGAATATAATTTGTTTTAAAACACATCTTCCCTGTGTTTTAAAGAAAAGTTTGAAGATGACGTTTTTTGGCGTGGCCGTGGGTCGAAGAACACAAGACGACAACATGTAGTACATCTTAAACTCAATGATGACGTAAAATGTACTTTTCATTTTTTCTATTTTTTTGTACGGTTGAAACTTACGTGGTACAGCTCTAAGTTTTACAATAAAACGACAGAAAAAAACCCTTACTTAGGTACATGGAGACGCACCCTAATGCGTCATCACCTAAAATGGTTTAGGTATTTGACCATTATTTTTAAGACATGTGCAGCTGCCCTAACGCGCAAATTTGTCTCCACGGGTCCTCAAAGAGACGGTGTTAGTGGCTGAGGTACGAATCCACATTTTTTGACGGGATTGGGGTGGAGTGGACATTCCTGAGTCCTGAGGCCTGACGCCAGGGGCCAGTGGGTCTCTTTGTGGCTGTCCTCAAATCGTACAGTTTCCGTATGGATTTGTATTTGAGGCATCTACTGAGAAATTTCCGGATGTTTACCTAGCAATTAATATAAGCGAAGGTGTTGGTTCGGCGGATTGCCGCAAAATCATTCTTTATGAGCATTCAAGGTTTGCGAAATCCAGAAGCGGAAATCACGGAAAATAAAGTACGGCACCAATGACGTACAGCTGTAATTCTTAACATCGTTATACTGGTCAAAAACGTCGAATTTAAACTTTTTAGCTTCAACGGTCCGATTCGTTTTGAAAGTTTTTCCGAACGACCATGCAATCCAATTTCACACGTGCGAAAACAGAATCTAGAGATGCTTATTTTTTTAGACACTTTAATTACACTTTCCTTTTTTTTCTCCACAATACCGTGCGTTTGACGCGTAAATTGTATAACGTTCGCGAAACGTACTGTGCCACCGAATCAACGATTTTGGTCCGAAAATCAAAATTCTGAGCATTCGCGGAGTTTCGTACAGTGCTGAACCACATCGCCTATATATGGTTTAAGAAAAAGTGAATATTTGAAGAAAAATTTCCGGGATTTCATAAGGTCCCCTGCATTTTATATATATTTTTTATCTCTAATGACCTGTGAGCTGGCGCGTATGTATCTAAGCATTTTAAAGTACGACAAACATAATAGAAATCTAAACATGAAAACCTGCCCTTCTTAGATCGGTCGTGTGTCGAAAAAATTCGAAGATTAATCAGTAGTCATGTAAAAGTGTCCGAAACATGCGTTGCTTTAGTGAGCTGCCGCAAGCGACAAAAATAGGATGATGAGCTACAGTACAGGAAACCGTCGAGAAAAAGCGACAGCAAACAACTGAAGCTCGTAATTAGTGTGCTTTCAATGAAGGATCTCACCAAGTGTTTGACTGAAACTGTAGGGCTACATGAGACGGAAATCGGAAACCTAAAATCGGAATGACACGTGGAGCGGAGCTTGGCTTCCAAGGAAAAAAAAGGGAATGACTGGAAAAGGATTTAGTGCGGATACGAATCCAGCTAGGCAAATCTAAGTCGATTCGAAAAAAACACTCCTGCAGCTAGAGATGGCTGCAAACGGCGACAAATTGAACGACAGAGTGTTTCCGCCTGATTTCAGTAAGCGTCACCTTTTGCAAGTAGGTAGTTAGGAATTGGCCGGCAGAAAATTACGTCCCTTGCTCGGAATTAAAGCTACAGAACATCTGGAAATTCTGATTGGTCCATAACCTTCCAAGATCAGTTGACTCCGATACTATTCGCTCATACCTTCCAGAAACCCTTCCTTAAGCAGAACCGAATGCTATTGGTTCGTGTATTCCAGGAGCCGGAGCAACGAGAGAACTGACTCCCATCCGAAGGATAGAATAACCTGTGGAAAAACGAAAATGGACGTTCCAGATTGCTTCTCCAAATTACCCGAAAAATATGTTTGCCCTTTTGTTTTCGGACGTAACGGACGTCCCAAACGTTGTCAATTTTTCTTTTAGCGACAGAAAAAATGACGGAACTTCCCCGACGGGCGTCCTCCTCGCCGTCACAAAATATCGTTGTTCCTGTAAAAAGGATACGCACGTGTGGGATTTCGTGTCGCCCATTCAAACTTCTTCGTGTCCGCAAACGTTTCCGAAAAGAGAGGAAATCCGACAGGCTGTCAAGAGGTCGCAAACGACAAAATTTCTGTAGCAGCTGCTGCGCCTGTCAATGCAGGTCGAGCTGCCAATAAAATGTTATAATTTGGCTGTGGCTGTGGGAGTTACATCTGACAGTACAGTATTTTTAAAGTCAAACTGTCAAACTTTTTGCCAGAAAGCGGGCAAGTCCAAATTTCCAACTGCCCACTTTTCTGTCGAATTGTCGACGTAATGGCCTTTTCTCCCGTACGACTTTTTACTGGAGTACTTTTTGTTTTTGTAGTAAATTTTTGCTGTACGAACTGTACGTACATGTCCGGCAATGACGGAGGAAAGTCGTTCCCTGCCGTGAAAACAATAAAGCTAACGTAAAAAAAAAATCGTCACTTCTTTTTTGTAATTATAATCTGGATTAGCTGTAGTACAGCTGTCGACCAACAGAAAATCACGACAAATTTTCTTGGAAGATAAACAGACTGCTACAATATTTGATACGGCCAATTCCTGACTGCGTATCTTTTATGATATAGGGGTGATTTCCTGAAACATAAGCATTGTGGCACGCTGTCGTATGTGTCAACTTTTAGAAAAAACGTAACATAAGAACGCGTGACTCTGGAGTGACGTGACGCCTAGCTTTTAGCGTTTGGACAGCGTAACACATACAAACATCTTCCTGTGAAAATTCCCCCCATAGTGCGATATATTGTGCGAAATATAAGCATAGTTTTATGCTTTAGTTAGTGTTGTGCACCAGCGTTTAAACGTTTTAACGACATTGTGAATCACCTAGCTAAATAGTATTATGACCGCGACCGTAGTTGTCCATACTAGATTGTTTAGTGTGTTAATAGGATCGACGAGGTTGCAAACTATTATGGTCATAACATAATTTGCGCATAGAAAAGATGTTTTAAGTGGCTAAAAAAACATTAACACTAGTATTGATATTCAGCGTACCATACTGCAGAGCCGAAAATTTTAAAAAATCATAGGTCTTGATGTGTTTCGAACCAAAAAACAGTCATTTCCAATGCGAGCTTGAGCCCAAACTGTGACATGCGGCATGGAAATGGTCATCCTAAAAGAAAGTGGTCCCATAATAGAAAGAAAAATAATGATATACCACTAAGCCAAAATTGGCTCTTTAGTAAACCTACAAATTTCGGCATCATCTCGGTCATATCATGGATGGTCACAAGAACCAAAAGTTATACGCAACGGACTCTGCCTATTGGGCCTCCTAACTGACTAATAACCTGTGGGTTTAAAGTCGATCAAAAATGATATACCATGTGTGCCTTGCTATACTTGTCAGAATACTTTCAACCATTTTCTTTCTCCTCTCTCACTCTCTCTCTCTTTTCTCTTCTTTCTTCTTTCTTTCTCCGTTTCTCTCTCTCACTCTCTATCTTCTTTCTTCTTCCTTTTCTCTCTCACTCTCTCACTTTCTCTCTTCCTTTGTCTTTCTTGACAAAAAAACAACCACTAATTCATACCATCTATCTCAAATTTTGAAAAAAAATCTCTCTTGCTTGCAAACCATGGACCGAGCAATGATCTCCATCCCCAGAACATTAAAAAAAAAAGAAAAGGGGGGGGGGGGGGGGGGGGGGGGGGCAAAAAATCGCAAAGAACAAACTTTGTCGACTACGATGTCGGTTGAGATGTAGTGCCTGCGAGAAGGGGAGAGTCTTCCTCTTCCTCTCCCTCTCCCTCTTCAAGCTGTTCCTGAGATCCATCGGAAGGAGGGAGAGGGAGAGAGCCGGGTTCTCTTTCATTCTCTACCACTTCTACGGAGGTACCAGATGGGTAAGAGTCCACTATTACATCGAAACTTTTTCCATAAAGGTCACTGGTTTCCAAAAGAACCTGTCAAAATAAAATCGTACCGCAAGGGAAACAACGGAAAGCAGTTCATTAAGAACAAATATTGGTCACTCCAGAAGTTTGAGAAAGAAATCGAGGTCGAAAGGGAAGGAAGGAGAGAAAGAGGAAAACAGGAAGATGTAGAGAGGAAAATAAAGGGAAGAAAAGGGAGAAAGAGGAGGAAAACAGGAGGATGTAGAGAGGAAACGTAAAGTCGAGGGAAGGGACGATGTTAAAATAGGCAAGAAGGGAAGGAGGACGGGAAAAGGGAGGGAAAAGAGGATAGAGAAGGCAAACAGGAGTTTGCTGGGAGAGAAAAGGAAAAAAAATACAGAAAGAGGAGAAGGGAGAGAGGGGAGAGGAAAGAGGGAAGGCGGGAGAGGAGAGCCAAAAAAGAGATGCCAAATTAATTTGATTCCTTGAAACCAATAACAAGTTAAATTGTGCAATGTTAATCTCTCAGAAAAAAAAGGAGAAAGGGGGAGAGGGAGAGAGAAAGAGAGAGAGAGCGAGAGCAAGGGAGAGAAAAGAGAGAGAGACGGAGAGAGAGAGAGGAATTAAACTTGTGCAATCAACACAGGTAGAAAAGAACCACAACAGTACAATTTTGTAAAAAAGGGTACAAAACGTACAAAAAGGACAAAAGATGTGATAATAGACAAAGTACAAAAGGTACATAAAGTCCAATGTACAAAAAAACTACAAAAAACACGAAAGTGAAAAGAAGTAAAAATGTACAAAAGGTCCAAGCAGGTAAGTACATAGTACAACAGCATATAACAGCAAAAAAGAAGCTGGGAAGCGAAAAAAGTTTTAAAGGAAAATAATGTGAACAAAGTATTTTAAAGAAGCACGTACATAAATGGCTTTAGTTAAAGCCGCCTTATGTTGTTCCAGCAAAGCATAGGTCGCACGGTACGTTTCGTCCAGTAGCTCTTTGGCCATATCTGCTATAGAATCGTCGGTGGGAAGCCCCATTCGTAGATCCGTGAAATTATAATCGTCGTATAAACCTCCCTCGAAACCGAGAGGAGCTCCAGTAAAACTCGATCGTCTTTTCCATGGGACTGGTACACCTCTCATCGCAAGTTTTGGGCCCATATTCCATCTGCAAACAAGTACTTTCGAATAAATTTAATTTTTTTTGGTAAATTGTCCAGGAGTTTGGGTAATTTAACAAAAAAGAAAATTTGGGGAAGTTGAAGAAATTTAGGTGAAGTGTTTAAATAAGTTATCGAACTTACATGTTGCAAATCTTTAGAGTGATTGTTGAACTTCAGACAAATATTTTAGCTTGAATAGATAACTGATCTTAAAATGAACTAAAGAACAAAACTTTTTCTAACTTCCAAAAGTCGATGACAACAAAACAGTCCAGAAAACAATCCACAAATTTCTTGCAGTCACCTTAGAAAGGGAAAGAAGAAGGAAACTGAAAAATAAGAAGAAAAGGGCAAACTGTAAACATGCCCGTAAACTAATCATATAGTTTGATGGAGAATTCTGTTTCCCGATCTCAATTTTTCCTTTGCCATTCAAACTAAAAAATGGAACAGTGACATTAATTTCAAATAAAAATGTCAAACACTAAAGACTGTAGACCACACTAATCTAAGGTGTCAATACCTTGAATTATAAAGAAAAAAAATCAGAACAAAAAAGAAGAAGAAGGCGACATCCTTGTGAACAAGTTTTACATAAATAAAAACCATTTTGTTTGGCATTGAATCTCTACTTACAAACTAATTCCGGTGAAAAGGTTTTACATACAAAGAAAACATTTTGTAGGACATCCTTACTCTAACTACCACACTAATTACAGTCAACAAGTTCAGCACACACAGAAAGAAAGAAACAAAGAAAGGCACCAGATGTC
>JBBHKE010000090.1:54628-70508 GCA_037447655.1 Zygnema cylindricum | reverse complement strand
ATATAAATATATATATATATATATATACATACATATATATATGCATATATATATATATACATATATATACATATATATATATATATATATATGTACATATATATATGTACATATATGGATAGACTGTTCATTACCAGATGCAATCTTGTTCATGAAAGCGTGTAGTTTAGAAGGAAAAAAACAAATAAACAAATAGAAAAAAAAAATAGGAAAAAAACAAAGTAAAGCCTCACTTGCAAGCGATGGATAAGAGTCGGGCGTCGTTCAAAAAGGTATGACTCGTCCTCCACGCGGTTGAAGATGGCGCGAGAGAGAGTCTGGGGCCCCAAACCAAAAAAAAAAAATGAAAAAAAAAAAGTGGCCAAAATAAAACGATTTGTCTGGATCAAGCTCAGAAATTAAAAAAAAAAGAAAAAAAACCAAAAAAACCCTGATATTTATCGGTAAATGGATGTCCTCCAGAACCCTTCTTGTTAAGGAGTAATCTAAATTTTCTAAAATGGTTTCAGTAAACGTTATTAACCACCCCCCCTCCCACTCCCCCTCCCCCTCCCCCTCTCTCTCTCCCTACTAAAAAGAACCAGAAAACCTCATAAAATTCCCGACGAAACTAAAAAAGAACCCAAAAACAAACCCTAGAAAGCCCTAACAAAAAAAAAACAAATTTTAACAAAAACCAACAAAACTGTATAAATAAAGAACTAACTAAGAAAACTTGCAAAAGAAACACTAACTGACAAACCTTAAAAAAAAGAAAAACTAAGGAACAAAATTTGAAAAAAAAGAAAAACTGACAGTACTTGGAAAAAGAAAACTAACTAACAAAACTTCACAAAAAACAAAACAAAACTGACTAACAAACCTCAACAAAAAAAAAACTTACTTCTCCTCGTGGGATCACTGAAACTCTTTGAGGAGGTTCGATTTGGGCGTTTTCCAATCTTCTCAAAAGATAAGCGGTCAACGCGAGTCCCACTTCGTGTACCGCCATTCGTCTCATTACGGCCGGTTTTTTTCTCATTTCTGAAAAGCCTCCTCTCTCTACTCCCAAAGTGATTCGATCCAAAGCCCTATCCATATCTCTTTCTTCGATTTCTGAGGCTCCTCTTTGAGCCGCGATTATCGCCGCCTCTTGAAGCAATTGGGCGATTTCCGCCCCACTCCACCCTAAAAAAGGTAAGGATGAAAAGAATGAGAAAAGAATGAAAAGATTGAAAGGAACGAGGAATGAATTAAAAGAGAAAAGGATGAAAAGAATGAGAAAAGAATGAAAATTATGAAAAGAAGGAGAAAAGTATGAAAAAAGAATGAAAAGAATTGAAAAAGAATCAAAAGAATGAACAAAGAATGAAAAAAAAACGAGAATAGAATAAAAAAAAAGAGAAAGGAACAAAATGATTTTAAAAAGAAGAGGTTTTAGGAAGGGTTGTGCAACATTTGTTACGACGACTAGGTGATGTATGTACCGCTCGATGATTCAGTTTGGCAGAGGGAGAGGGAGAGGGAGAGGGAGAGGGAGAGAACACTTACCCGGCAGGTTTTTGGCATAAGTCCAAAGCTCCACCGCGGGGGAGAGATTCACGTTTCGAGCGTGAACTTGAAGCACTTCCAAACGGCCCTGAGCTTGAGGAGGACGAATGGCAATCTGAAAAATAAAAACATACATAAATGAAAGTTGAAATTAAAATGATTTTCCTTCTTCCAACATAACTCCCGCCATCCCACACAGTTCCATTTTTTTTTTTTTGCATGATTTTTGCTAAGTTCTACTATTTTGTAAGTTGCAATACAGTACACCGTGAATCATCAGTAGAATAAAGAAATTATTAGCCTGGGCGATATACTTGCGTTGTAAATTTAGATCAGTTCCATTTGACGTGGTTATTTTTGAACCGTCAAAAGAATCATTAAGAATTAAACAATTAGTATTATTCATGCTCTTTTATGGTAAGAGGGCAAAAAAAATGAGAAAGTATTAGTGTTATTAAAGCTAATAACCATTCATGGTGTACACCGTTCATCGCTATTAAAGTTGGTGACTTATAAGCATTAACAATTTTATTAGAATTAACTATACTAAATTATGTTTTGCCACTTGTTATGGGCCACTTAACTAAATAGTGTTCTTAATACTAATTTATGATTTCGGGTCAAAAATCCACTCACTCAAATTAGAGTGATTAACTCTAACAGCGATGGGCGGTGTACTAAGCTAAACCAGGCATCACTATTAAGACTAAGTGTTAATGGGAATTTAAAATAAACCACACCAAATCTTGTATTTGCAACGAGGTTGATTACAGGGCAATTATACGAGAGGAAACTATTAGAGTTACTACCAGTAACTTCGGTAATGTACAGATTTTGCAAGACCAATGGCATACGGTCAACAACAATAAATGGATTTGGTTGACTTTATTGGCGAGACTCCAGTACAATACTCCAAAGAAACCAGTAACAATTTTAGCAATTTTAACACTAAAGGACGCCTAAAATTCTGTATCTATAATTTGGGCTTCAAGGAACCACAGTACCATCCGTAAATTACTGACATTACTTTACTGGTGTTGGCAGTACTTCCAGTATTTTGTTTCACATAACTTACACCCTATCCTGGACCACTTAAATAAAAGTGGTATTAACACTAATTTATGATTTTACGTCAAAATTGACTCGCATTAGTGTTAGCTCCAATAGAGATGAAACTGTACTAAGCTACAGCATGTATTGCTATTAGAGTAAAGCAAATATTACAATTTTAACACAAAAAATATAAATAATTAGAAATGATAATTTTACTCAGTATGTTTGACACGACCAATTTCTCATCGCTTGTGCAGTTAGTGTTTTTTACACTATTTTGCGGTCAAGGAAAAACAATAAAATAAAAAGTAAAGAAAACACCGCGTCAAATTTGCGATATTACTTTCATCGCAATTCAGGGTTACATCTTGTCATTAACTTACACATCGATACTAAGTTGTGCAGTTCCATTAACATCATATATTACAAAACAAACATAAAAGTAATTAACAAAATCAATAACCGAATGTCGTGGTCGAGATTAATAATTTAATTGCAGCTGAGAGAGTGAGAGAGAGTGAGAGAGAGAGAGTGAGAGAGAGAAGGAGAGAGAGAGAGTGAGAGTGAGAGTGAGAGTGAGAGTGAGAGTGAGAGAGAGAGGGAGAGAGAGAGTGAGAGTGAGAGAGAGTGAGAGAGAGAGAGAGAGAGAGAGAGAGAGAGAGAAGTTGAATTGCAGTTTACTCGCCTTTCGGTCGAATCTACCGGGACGCAATAAAGCGGCATCAAGCATATCCATTCGATTGGTCGCTCCCAAAAAGATAACTCCCTGTCCTGTGTCGAAACCGTCGAGTTCAATAAGCAACTGATTTAAAGTTGTCTCTCTCTCCAAACTCCCAGCATCGTAGCCCTCCCCTTCCTTGCCTCCAGCTCCACTTCGACTGCAAAATCCATCATGTTTTATGGAATTAAGGGTTTTTTAGTATTTGCATAAAGTTTTCCTGAGATAGAAAACAAGTGCAGTGAAAATGCAACACCGTCTATACCAAGAATTTGCTGCAAATACTTGAAAACGGAAAAAAAATCCTGCTATGGGAGAATAAATTAAAACCAGAACGATAAATTAAAACCAGAACGATGTCACTATAGATAGTCAGAAAATAATAGTTATGAGAGGAAAATGCGAGGGACTTCACAAAGGTGTCAATAAACGGAGACTTTTCCGGGTGGCAAAGTCAGTCCCTAAGGCTCACAACTTAGAATCAGTCCACTAGAACGCTTGCTAAGTAAAACTACAGCAAAGCAAGAAATCGTGACGATAAAATGCTGAAAAATTAAAAACAAAAGAGGGCAAAATGGGCTCTCACGCTGCACCGAGAGCGTCAATCTCGTCGATGAAAACAACCGATGGACGGTTTACCTGACGAATCAAAATGGAAAACTATTCATCTTTCAATATGCTGACCAGTCTAATTTCATGCACAAACATTAACAGGGAAGAGAAGAGGATGAGCAAAAGGAAGAAAGAGGAGGAGCAAGGAGAAGGGGGAAGGGAAGTAGAAGGAAGAGGTAGAAGTAGAGGGGGGAAGGGAGGAGGGAGGAGGGAGGAGGGAGGAGGGAGGGAAGGAAGGGAAGAGGAAGGAGGAAGGGAGAGGAAAGGAGGAAGGAATGGAAGGCGGAGGATGAAGAGAGATCGAAGAGTTTCCGAACTTGGCTCCTTAAAAGATCTTCTATACACAAATTCGGATCTCGATCTGATAGAATGGAAATCTCCTGCGCTTGCAAAATCTGCTTAGTGTTTTTCTAGATGAAATTAGTAGTGCGTTTCTGAAACTTGGTACGCTTTTAGAACTTAGTCTAGAATAAATGCACACAGAATCACAAATAATTACAAACAATCAATTTCAGTTTTGTTATAAGAGAAGTACGATGAACTCCGAGCTTTGTGTGATCAATACTGTTCAACAAAATACCGTTAATAGAAGAAAGTACTCACAAGTAACTCGGTATAAGAATGGGACAGTCCAGTTCAACACTCTTTTCTTTAGATCAAAAAAGTAAATGACGTCAGGGAAGACCTCCCTGATTTGTGTTTGACGTCATGGATTTTCTTTCCCATTTTGACAACACATTTCTTGTGCATTTTGAGGGAAACATTGAAACATGTTTTTACCAATCAAAAATCCTGTTCGAGTGATTTCAACTACTGGTTTCCCACCTCCAACTACTTAAAGAAATGGATAGTCAGCACGCAACTAGGATAACCACGGCGTAAATTTTAAGTAACAAAACATAATATTTCACCTATTTTTCTTTTCTGATTGATCGATTTGAAGTGGGAATAATTTTGGCTTCCAGCAACAAATTTATTTCGAATTGCGTGTCATTACAATACATGATTAAAACCTAAAGAACTCGAACAAAAATAATAAAAGCCAGAATTAAACCTTCAAATACTCTAAAAAGCCTTCAAAAACTCTAAAAAACTTTTAAATACCCTAAGAAAGCCTTCATAAAGTCCCTAAAAAACCTTACCTTGCCACAACCAGGAGGGCCCTCCAGTAGCACTCCGTGAGGGGGCTTTGTACCCATTGTGTTGAAACGTTGGGGATCTTTTAAATAAACTACCAACTGTCCCAGGACAAGCCCTACAACAACTTTAGCAATTTTTGTTTCCATTCAACGAAAACATGCTCCCTACAAGACCTGCATAAATGAGAGTTTTGTTCATAACAAAGAATTAATTCCCCACCAAACTCTCACGACCAACATTAATACCCATAGTGTTTTCAAAAGTGAAGAAAAAACAGAAGGAAAAAAATCAGTCATAGACACAATCTCTCATTGCTCACGAGGCTGATACTGAAAAAAATGGGTGTTTTCGCACAAATCAAGAATTCGAAAGAAACCTTAACTTTTTTTTTTTATTCCTGATACTGCAAATACATTTTATTTTCCGTAGATAGTCGCACAGGTATCCAATATAACACACTTAAGTAAATGTATACTAGAGTTGTCACTTCACACAAACATACCATAGTCTGTTTACCATATTTACTTTGGACCACACTAACTCAAGTGTGGCTTTATACGTCTTGTATACATAGATAGTATGGATAAAGTCATTTGGAAGTGCCCTTTGTGTCCTGACCTCTTTAACTGTTCCAAATACTCCCAAAATGACCTCACTTCTCTTCACCTAAACCGTCGATGTAAATCTTTTCCTAAGTATTTGCGACAATTCCTTGGTGTAAAAGGAAGACTATTTGCATTTCTGCAAAAGTCTGTCCCAAAGTTTTGCATTTCCAGTACACACTGTCACGTACAGTTGGGAGATGATTTCAGTGAAAGCTTTCCCAAAAAAAAAAAAAAGAAACAGAGAGAAAGAAACAGACAGAGAAACAGTGGAGAAAGAAAGAGAGGGCAAACTAACAAAGGTAAAGAAGAGGAAAGGATGAGGAGAGCTCTGTTTATGTGTGTTCCATGTATGATGCTTGACGAGGTTCCGTTTTAGTTAAAAAATCCATGTAATATTTCCTCGAACTTATATTGATTGCAGTAATGCTAAAATAAAAATCCTTTTCAAAACATCCATGGTTTATACACCTTCGCTACCTTTGAAAGCAAAGTCTGCTCCACCATTTGTCATTCCTAAACCTCTCTTCTTTCAAGCTCACTCGCACTGTTCCTTACCCCTCTCCCTTTCCTCCCCCACTCATTATTCCTTTCCATTTACCTCAGCTTTTTCCTCTCTTTTCAGTCTCCTTTTCTATCCCATTGCCCATATTCCTCCCTCTCCCTCCCCCTCTCCCCCTCTTGCCCTCTCCTCTCCCATGTTTCTCTCCCATTCGCTTCCTTTTTGGAATCAAAGAAGAAAACCATGTCAACCATAACCATAACCATAACCATAACCATAAACGTAACCATAAACGTAACCATAACACCGTAACCATAACCATAACCATAACCATAACCATAACCATAACCATAACCGTAACCATAACCATAACCATAACCGTAACCATAACCATGACCGTAACCATAACCATGACCGTAACCATAACCATGACCGTAACCATAACCATAACCGTAACCGTAACCAAAACCATAACCATAACAATAATCATACCCATTACCATAACCATAACCATAATCATACCCATTACCATAACCATAACCATAACCATAACTTTGGAGTCATATGTACCTCTTGGAGTTCCTTCACGACCTCGTTGATTCCAGCGACATCAGCGAATTTGACCCCTGTGGATCCCTACAGACCATAAAAGTACCTGTCAGGATACAGGACAAATAATCTACAAAATCATAAACAATAACATAATTCCACTGTTTACTACACACTAAGTTTGCCTTTTTTCCATTGAAAATTGATTTGATCCTGTCCATATCCAGAAAAAAGTTCCCACTAAAAATAATCAAACTGCAATACGATATTGCTTTAAAAAAAACAACAAACATACTAGTCATATTCAAGAAGAAACAGATACACCTAAAATAATTCCTTTCAATGAAAACAAAGCATTAGCAGACTAAAAACGTTCTATGAATCGTTCGGTCAATTTATTTATAGATTTTTCCAGTTATAAAAGGCTTACCTCCACTCTCGCTTGTGGCTTGGATTGACCGAATTCAATGGCTTGCCAGATATCCTGTAACACCCAAAATGTCTCTAAAATTTCAAATTACTTTTTCCTTCACATTCTTGCCCAATATTTCTCTTTCTAATCTTTTGATATTGTCCACTTTTTTGCCTTCTTACTTAACAAAATATTCCCAATTTTTCCCAATCTTATCGTATAGACGGCAGCCTCTTATACAGAACCTTATAATCCAAACAACCACTTAAAGTAACCTCTATTTCCTACGTTCAAGGAACTAAAAAATAGCATTATCCACGACAAATTTTCTACTAAAACCAAAAAAAAAACGTTGCTCGTACCCATTTAGAATAATCTCGTGTTCGTCTTGTGAGCGTAAATTTTGCCAAAGCAGCCATTATCGCAAGAACAAAAAACATAGTAGTCAACGTCCGTAAAGCAGAGCTGAGTGTCCGTGACGCGACAAATCTCCCAGCATCAGTAAAAATAAGATTAAGACCCCTTACTCCCCCTTCTGCCATAGAGGCAATTAAACCGGCTGTATCCGCTACAAAAGATTGCACCAATCCTAAACCCGCCATAGCTAAACTTATCGCCAAACCTGCGACTCCTTTAACTAAAGCCTGGGCTAGCCAATAAAAGGGCAGAACAAAAGGCTTTGTTATAGGCCACAAGATTCGCAGCATTGTAAAATTAAATCCTGAAATCAAAGCTTTTCCAAGTGCTAATGCCAGAGCTGTGCCAGCTGTCACAGCAGCAGCAGTTAATCCTATTAGGGCTGAAAACTCAGTCCACATTCGACTCGAAATAGTAGCTGCAACAGGATTAGGTGTTGCCGGCGGTAATTCCACACATGCCTGCAAAAATCATGTAAATATAAAATCAGAGATTTAATTTAAAAAGTGGGGATTTCGATGCACATTGACCTGCATTGCACTGCGGTAAAAACAAAAATCAGAGAAGATTAATTCCAACGAGAGAAGATTTTGATGCACATTGTACTGCACTGCAGTATAATAAAAATGAGAAAGAATGTTGATGCACGATGTACTGCACTGCCCTGCCGTATATAACAAAAATGACAGAAGATTCGATGCAGATTGCACTGAACTGCAGAAACTGCACGTACCATATTGTATTTATCATTGTTAATAGTACGGCACGGTGCTACAGTATTCTATCATACGGTATTGCAGAAAATACTGCCCAAGCTATTTTTAAGCAAGATCAAAATTAGATTAATTCTCAGGAATAAAAGTGGTACGAGTATCAATTCGCTTTTGAAAAATGTACAAGATAAGGTTATTATTTAAGCTGATAATTGTCTAATAAAGAGAAGAATGTCAGGTCCAATTTCCGCATTCATTTAATTAGTCCCCTAAGCTCAAAAACAAATTATACAGTTTGCCTGAGAGTTTCAAAAATTTTAGCGTCCAGGTTGTGGAGTTCAGAATTCAACTATTAAACCTGTATTTTCTGTAAACCCAATCTGTACGTATGTCTAGTATGACTCAATCATATATGCTATGACTCAATTATAGCGTTACGGTTATGCATAGGCATAAGAACAGATGAGTGTAGCTTGTCATCAATAAATTTGTGAATTTCTGCAGATAACTGCATTTTTTTAGCAGATGGGCAGAAAATATCAAGATTTTTGTAAGCCTTTAATTGGCCAAAATTATTTACAAGTTATGCAAACGTACATGTCCGTACATCAGCAATACAGATTCAAATCCAAAGTAAAAGAAAAGGAAAAACAAAAAAAAAACCCGAGTTCAAAAAAAGAAAAAAAACTTCTTGTGCAACGAATCTCAGGCAAAAATAATGAATCGAGCTGGGACATACGGTTCCATTGGAGTGTTATTACAATATAGCCAAGCTTTATGACTACGGGCAGACACGTGAAAAAACCAAACCATCCTCTCATTTTAACACAAGAATGTTGTTCTCAACTTTTTTACTTTGACGGCTTTCGTATCTTTCACAGTAGTGTGGATTTTTCTGGGATGTCTTAAAAAAGGCATGCTGTAAGTAACCTAGGTAGCTTGTTCACCTTGACTATAATTAAAAATAAACAATCTAGACAAAATAGATATAAGAATCTCCAACTTATACTTAACCGGAGTTGTTAATCATAATCATAAATAACAGTAACACTAAAAATATGAAATTCAAACGCTCACCGTGTACAAAGGTTCGACCTCCCTTTGGGGACCTGTATACCACTCCAACAAATCCTGTGCCGTCCCTTCATCCACCTGCAGAGACCTGAAAACAAAAAAGGGTTGCTGCGTCAGCTTACAATTGCCACATCATATTTGCCACTTCAGCATATATTTGCCACACCAGGAGGCGTTTGCCAAATCAGCATATATTCAAATCAGCATGTGTTTGCCACGTCAGCATGCACATTTGCCAGGTCAAAATTGGAGATTGGCCTTTCATCATAGAAAATTACCACAAAATTAGCATTAGAATTGTCACACTAACATAGAACACACTATTTAGCGAACACACACAAAAAAAAAGAAAAACAAAAAAAAGGTTCTCAGCGGATACTTGTATTCAACATATTTATTAATCTCAAATTGACAAGAGCCGGGAATTTTACTTGAGCTTGTTTACTCCAGAATAAATTGTGAACAGTACACATGATTTTGGTGAAACTTTTGATGGAATAAACATCAAAATTAGCAAGAGTGTAAAAGCATAATTCGCATCTTTCCCAATTATATATTAATTGGCAATAACATAAAATTCACGGAGAATCAAATGTCCACATGTGTAATCGAACTTTAGATGACACATTTTCATACTTTAAACTACAAAGAGGTTTGTTTTTTTCTTTTCTTCAAACAAACACATTAAATGGAAAAAAAAACAGCCGTTGTAGAAGATAGTGGAATACTGGAAGTTTGATTTCACGAAAGGACCAATGTTTGGCTAAACCTTCTGTCATTCCTCCTTCTGTTTTTTCTCTTTCTGTCTCTTTCTGTCTCAAAATGTTTAAAACAAATTGTGTTTTTGTACATTTGAGTCAAAATTTGAAACACCTCCTATATACGTTTCAGCTTTAGTTTCAGAATCTTTGCTGTCGAATCGCATTTAAAAAGTAATAATTTCCATGAAAAGTGTTCTTCTGCCCTCTCTCGCTTCCCTTACATTTTTCTATTCCTTTTCGCTCCCCTAAATGAGCTCTCCCTATTTCAACCCCAAAGAAAACCCTCCCCTCTCTCTCTACTCCTAACAAATGCAAACCAATCCTTTTGATGAAACATTACGAGAACATCTTCCTCTCTCTCACTCTCTACTACTTAATATTTCTGGTCATTAACTTCAAGCGGGAATAAATCCCTGAATTACCAATACTTTGGATCAAGCTCTTATTCTATCGATCTCCCCCATCCTCCCTTCCCCTTCCCCGCTCCCCTCCCCCTCCCTCACTCCCTCCCTCTCCCTCCCTCCACTGCTTTCCTTCCCTCCTGCTTCCTCTCTCTTCCTCTCCTCTTCTTTCTCTCTCTCTACTCCTCTCTCTCCCCCTAAATGCTTACCAATATTCTGATGAAGCTCCTTCTCTCCTGGTGTCTCCTTCAACTCCACCACAAAATTTGCATAAGTGACTTTTCCGTCTAATGTCGTCATTCCTCTCGAAACCAACGCTTCAACTTGGTTTAATTCCGAAAACTTTCTAAAGTCTTCCACACTAATTTGAGGAGATTCATAGAAGAGGCGTTCAAATTCTCCAATCTCCTCTTTATCTACTGTAGCAAATACTTCTTCTGGGACATATAAATCCCCTTTATACTCCCGCAAAAGATCTTCTAAATAAACCGATTTCGAAGTTTCGCCTCGTTCCTTCCTTTCTCCTTCCTCCACTGCTTTTGTTTTTCCCTCGCTCTCAACATACTTTGTCCCACTACCTCTACTGCTACTCTCCCGTCCCCCTGAGGCTTCCTTCTTGCTGCCACGTGTCAACGTCTGAGACATCGATTTTGCCAGCCTGTCAGTTAGAGGAGCCTTTTTCTTCTGCATTTCACTGATAGGCGACACGTGTCCATCTACCAGCACCCTAGGCTCCACCTCACATGCACTAGAAGACAAAACTTTGCTGATAAAATCATTATTAGAATCTTCTCCAATTGCCTTACCTTCCATAACTGCCTTTGTAACACTAGTACCTCTTCCTCTTCTTGTTTCTCCTCTCCTTTCTTTTCCTCCTCTCCCTTCTCCTCTTCTCAAAACTCTCAGTCCCGGGAGAGTCGAGAGGGTAAGGAAAGAAGTAGAGGAAAGGTCAGCCAATAACAAACCTCCATTTCTGCCTCCTTTGCAAGAGGGAGAGACAGAGAGGGAAGGGACAGTGAGGGGAGGAGAGACAGAAAGAGGGGAAAGTCTGGCCATGCTACAGGACAAACATGACGCCATGGTTTAAAGAAAAGAAAAAACCGTCTGGTTTTATCGGTAAAATAGTCTTTGTTCTATGGTGATTTTTTTAAGGGTTTTCAAAATGCATTCCAAATTTTGTTTTTGTCGGTTTTCAGGAGAATTTTCAAGTCTTTAAAACAGTTTTTTTAAGTTTTCTCACAAATGCTCATGGATAATTTAACAGAGAAATAATCTGGAGTATTGTAGGGGTTTTAAAGAATTTAAAGGATTCCAAAGGGTTTTAATTATGCTTTTTTTTTAAGCATTTCAAATGTTTAAAGAAATTTTTAATACATCGCAGTAATGTACACATTAACTAAAATGTAGATGGCAAATTTTCAATTGAACATTTCAAAGAAGTTCTCAGACGTCCTTGAAAAACGAAAGAGAGAGATAAGCCAAAGAAGAGAGACGAAGAAGATGACGTCAAAGAATTACGGAGAAGGAACATGACGTCAAACACCGCCTGTAATGGGGTAGACAGTCATATGACGCCCCATAGCCTTAGGGAAGGCTAGCCTTGCCTTCACATAAAAGTATGAAACAGCAGCAAGAATTCAAAAGTTTGAGAGCTCCACACTTATTTAGGTCAAGCAGTTTATCGGTTTATCCTTTCGAAAAGTGTATGCAGTACTTCAGTTTATCCTTTTGAAACTGTCTGGTAGTACTGTACAGTACTGTACTTACCTGTACTGTAGCGACGTTCTTTGACAGTGCTCCATCATCTTTATATCTTGTATTTACTATTTAGCGATGCGCATATGCATCCCATCCTGCCGATATTCACATGGCCACGATGCAGCCGATTTCCGATACGATGCAGATGACGTGGCAGGTGGCGTCACAGGCTGCAATTTATTAGCTTACCAAGTTTTGATTTAAGGCTTTTTGAGTTTTTTCTTTTTTTAAGGCTTTTGTCACGTATCCCAGGCTCCATAGCATAGTTCAAAAGTAGGTGAAAGTAGGCCCATACAATATGCCTATTGTATGCAAAACATACAATATGACCTTAAGACCCATATTGTATTCGGACCTATTCGGACCAATTAAAACATTCGGACCATCATCTTGATATCTTGTATTTTCTTTTTAGCGATGCGCATATGCAATTATTAGTGTTGTGTATCGGTAAGGATTTACCGATAATCGATATGGACCTTTTTTCGGGTTCCCGATAATCGATATATTGGTACGATATATCGACATCGATCTTATCGCCGATAAGTAGCCGATAATATCGGGTACTTATCGGCGATAATGCTGATAACGATAACTATCGGCGATAACTATACGGACCTTACAGATAAATGTACGGCCTGTACACGCAACTGTACGTCGTATTCCGCGGACGCGTAGCGGACCCCCTTACTCTCGATTCCGGTAAAAAATCGCGATTTTTCCATCATTATTCATAATTTAAGGGGGTTTTCAAAATTCCTGCTGCTAGAATTTTCAAAATATGGCGTTCGGAAATGGCGGCAGTCTGACAGGTGTGTTCGTCTTCTTCTTTCAGTCTGTTCGTCTTTTTTTGGAAAAAGTTTGATTCAGAAATTTTACTGTGTATTTTATTTTTTTCGTTTCGATAGTATAGTTTTATAACAATAAAGTATTAACTTATATTGTCTACGTTTATGTGCAGCGCTGTCCGTTAAAATTTTCAGTTAAATAGATACGCGGAACAGATTCTTATACGTGGCATTCCACGCTATATAATGAAAATAATATAATACAGTATGCTATATAGTACTATTGTACGCATACCATATTTTTAAAAAGTTATCGCCGATATGGAATTTGTTGGTCCCAGACCGATATATCGGGACCTATGACCGTTCGGTAACCGATAACGATCGGTATCGGTGTTATCGCGATAAGTTTTTTACCGATACACAACACTACAATTATGCATCCCATTCTGCCGATATTCACATGGCCACGATGCATCCGATATATATCGCGATGGTTTATGTTGGTCGCGGTACGATATATCGAGGATTCTCCTCGATCGATATTCGATATATCGAATATCGAGATTATCGCGATATGAATTTACCCGATACTAACATTATAAAATGATTTTATAATGTTAGCTCGTCAAGATTTTGTCGTATCTGGTGTAAGAACTTAAGGGTACTTTCGCATGTATCAGAAACTTAGTCTTGCTTCTTTGTTTTTAAGCGAAGATTCTCCGTACAGCTTTCAGAGCATTCGGATGTAAACGAAAATAACTTGTCACTTAAAAAAGTGACTTACGTAGACGTGTACGAAACATTGTGACAGATGAAGTGGTACACAAAATGAAGCAAAACTTCCACTCGGCTTCAACTTTGAGGCGTTTCTCCGCACGTTGTACAGTTTTTGTGACTTCGTAGTATCCGTACGCCATATTGTCGACGTGTTGAAACCCAAAAATACCTTTCGCTGTGTCACAAAAATGCTGTTTCGTTTTTTGTCTTCCCACTTGCCTACAGGTGGTCAATGTTTTCCATAAGCCGTATGTGTGAAGACACGTGTATTTGAGAGAGACGGCGCACGGAAAACATTACGCACAGGCTGTAAACGTTCAGTGTGTTTTTTTTTTTGGTACTCCGCGCACAAAAAACGTAGAAAACTTCAGACAAGTGCGACAGCGTCTTCCTATTCGCTTACCTTATTGGACCTTATTTCAAGTCACCTCGCGAGGTGATTTGATGTAAAGTTTGAACATGTGATGGAAGGACGCGAAAATGGGTCGAAATGCGATAAACGACAAATTGTATCGCGCTAGACGACATACTACTGAACGTATAAAGTTTCACGGTAATGCAACTTGTACGGTGATAATTTCGATTTTTTTGTACGGCTGCGGATTTTCTCGTTCTTTTTTTAGTTATGAAGGAAAAAGACACGAAATAACTGTAACTTTAACACATGCCAAAGTACCCTAAGTAAGGGTTTTTTTCTGTCGTTTTCCTGTAAAACTTAGAGTCGTACCGCGTAAGTTTCAACCGTACAAAAAAATAGAGAAAATGAGAAGTACATTTTGCGTCATCATCGAATTAAATTTTGTACTACATGTTGTCGTTTTGTGTTCTTCGACCGACGGCCACGCCAAAAAACGTCATCTTCAAACTTTTCTTTAAAACACAGGGAAGATGTGTTTTAAAACAAAGATTTTTCGAAAAACAAATAGAAACACGTATTCGCACGTGTAATATTTTTCAAGAAATTTCAAAAGAATTCAAGCGACGACGAAAGTGCACGATCTGCTATGTTTTGTCCGTTTGCGTTCTGGTACGACAAATAAAAGTACACAATTTGTTTAGTTTTGTCCATTTTCGCCCGGTACGGATTTTATATCGCCAAGGGTCTCAAGATCCGATGCCATTTCACGTCGAGCGGATAAGCGACGTAAAGGCAAAGTGCATCTTCTTCAACCGTGAAACGGCACAGGCTGGATGGCGGTAGGTTTACAATGTCACGAAAAGTCATGCGATGTCACAAGCAGTTACAAAAAATAACGTGGGTCATCACAGATTGTAGACTTTGACAGCCGTCACGGGCATTGTCGACGTATACAATCGTCACGCCCTTAAGTGACAACTTCGCTTGGTACACATAGGGACACCCGAAATCCGGGTCCGCCGGATCTGCGCTAAAAAGCAAAGTAAATTCTCTAAGTTTCAAGTACATGGAGACGCACCCGAAGGCTTTTTGAGTTTTTTATTTTTTTAAGGCTTTTGTCACGTATCCCAGACTCCATAGGTCATTAACGGCAAAGATTCAATGAACTTGGGCAGTTTGGACGGAATCAATGAGTCCAATGTTACGAATTTGTACGCGTGGCAGCCTTCAAGAAACCTGCTTTGTTTAGTTTGTACGCCCAAGGATAATGTCACGCCTAGAGATGAGATTGTCCACACAGACAAAATTCATTGAATCTACAATTCTACATGCTTTGTCTTTTTGGGCCATACATCGTAAAAGTGCGTACGGACGGCAGCAATGCTCATTGTTCGGTTTTGGACTTTTAGAATTTAGATTGACACCTCTTGTACTTCTGTCTACGTGGCACACAATAAATTTGTACGACAAGGTACATAAGACTCCAAGGAGGCGAAATAGCAAAATTAAGAAGGTGAAAATAGCGCCTACCTAAACTTTTTAATGCTATCCGCCTATCCCACTCTTGAATTTAAAAAGTTAAAATACTGTACTGCTCTGAAGATTCATTTTCTATTCTCCCTCCCAATCACATTTTCAAACCTTCTCCTTTGTTTTTTTTTTGTTTGTTTCAGCATGGCATCTCTTTCGTACATCTTAACATCTAAGTTACT
>JBBHKE010000090.1:0-54618 GCA_037447655.1 Zygnema cylindricum | reverse complement strand
CCTCTCCCTCTCCCTCTCCCTCTCCCTATCCCTATCCCTCTCCCTGTCCCTCTCCCTCTTCCTCTCCCCCTCCCTCTCCCCCTCTCTCTCCCTCTCCCTTTCCCCCTCACGCCTCCTCGATTCACCACCCTCCGGTTTACCCTTGGCCTCCCCCATCATCAAAAACCTTAAAAAACCCATCAGCCTTTACTCCGTTCTTTTGTTTTCTCGTGTGACCGTGTCCTTCCGCAGACAGCTTCCACTTTCTTCCTTTGCTCCCACGAAGGAGATTTTATTCCGGCGCATCATACTATCCGTGACACTATTGCAACTTTCACTTCTAAAGGGGAATATTCTAATCCACGAGAGGTTTTACATGTTATTCATTCGCACTGGAATGTTATTGTACTACTCGATGGTGCACTTGGTATATTTGGTGACGTTGTTTGGCGAAACTTGCCTTGGATATAACCATTAGTCAAGCGGCTCGAGAAGTTGGGGTGGCCCTGTGACGCGGCTAGGAAGAAAGAGCGTGATTATGCACACAGAGTGCTATGGATGTCTTTATCCCAATAGCGGTCGAGATATTTGGTTGTTTGGGTGTTGCTTTGAACGAGTTTCTCTGTACTTGTGGTCGACGCTCTTTCGAAAGACAAGACCTGGGAGATGACCCACTTCGATCCTTACTTCTTTTTATCGTCAACGTTTATCTGTGGCTTTACCGCTAGTGGAGGCTTCTATCCTCCTTCGATCGGCTATCGCGGTTATGGACCGTCGTCGTGTTTCAGAACTCCCTCAATGTGCTCCTCCTGACCTGGGGGACTTAAGAGGCTGCTTTTTGTAGATCTTTAGCCTAAACTCTTTTTAAAATTCTTTTTCTTTCTCTTATTCTTATTTTTACATGTTTTTGTATTTCATTTTCGTCTTCATTTATTCTTTTTCTTATCTGTTTGCGCATTCATATATCTTTTCACTTTCATTTCCTTTTCTGTTTTTCTTTTTACTTTTGCTTTGGCTTTAGCTTTGGCTTTCGTTTTCGCTTTCACTTTACTTCTCTCTTTCCCTTTCTCTTATTCTTTTTCTTTTTCCTATTCTTATTGTTTATGTCCTCATTTTTCTTTTCGATTCCAGTTTTGGTTTCAGTCAAGTTTTTATTCATACTCCTTTTCACTTTCCTTTTCGCGTTAGCTTTCTTTTTTCACTTTTCTTTTTCTTTAACTTTTCTAGTTTTGTTATGATCGTTATCATTTTTATTATTATTTATTATATTTATTTTTTACTATTTATCATTAGCATTATTTATTACTTATGATTGTTATTTTTCCTAGCACATGGATAGAACACCCCATGACAATAGTCAAATTGAAACTTGAATATGAACAACAAAAAAGGAAAAAGAGGGGAAAGAATCATAGTTCAAAAGTAGGTGAAAGTACACCCATACAATATGTCTATTGTACGCAAAAAATACAATATACCCTTAAGACCCATATTGTATTGGCCGCAAAATGAAATAAAATAGTAACAGGGTTGAGTTGCATATGGATCGATAGAGAATTAAACATCATGTCTAAATTTGAAAAAAAAAACGGACAAAAAAATATTTTTCTGTGAGTTTTGAGCGAATTTTAATTTAAACCGTCAGATTCGGACGATCGGACGGTCGCTGATCAAAGTAGCGATCTAAGAAGATCACATGAAAAGCCTATAACACAACTTACTGTAGGACTATCTTTAGATTCGGACGATCGGACGGTCGCTGATCAAAGTAGCGACTTAAGTCGATCACATGAAAAGCCCATAACACAACTTACGATGAAGGCGCCGACAAAAGACCTACAATAGAAACGCCTACTTTTGAACTATGGAAAGAATCAATAAACTTATGAAGAGTGGGACAATAACATACTCCATCAAATTTTGGAGGTCAAAGAATGCCATTTTATTTGCTGAACTTGATCACTGCTCTTTCCACAATAGTAACAATAAACTATAAGATATTTTTTCTAATAAGAATCTCAATTTTGGTTCATAATACCAGAATAAACCAGAAAAGGACTTAACATTAAATACTAAGATAAATAAATGAATAAAACAATGACGTCTGACAAGTCTTCTACTATTTCTAAAAAGTCTGAAGACAAACGTCAAATTTGTGAAGAAAAACGGCTAGTATTAAAATTTTACACATCTATTTAAATAAGTATTGATCAACTGTAATTCTCTAAAAAATAATAAAAAATTAGCAAAAATCCCGAAAAAACTAGGAAAAGAGAAAGTGAGGGGAAAAAAAGGAGTACGAGAAACCGTATGATTGTGTTGTTTTTTTGTACATTTGTATTTAACATTCTAGTGGTCAAAATTTGAAATTCAAATTAACAGGCTAGTTTACTTTCTTCTTTTACATTTGATTCCCACAAACAAATGTTCCTGCAAAGACTGGCCACATTTTATCGACATTCGTACATTTCCTCAAAAAGAAATCGCGGTACATTTTTGTATCTTCGATTTCAGAAAAAGGACAAGAATGTGCTTTCGATTTATGCACCGAACATTGTGGACTCCCCTCCGAAAAACCATCATGACAATGGTGATCCACATCTTTATCAGACTCTTTAATAAGTTTAGGGCTTTTCATACTCTTAGAATTCTTAAAAAAACTAAAACTCTTTAAGTTTTCCACATTCCCTGAATTCCCAGAAGTCCCGGAATTCTCGGAATTCCCCGAATTCCCAGAATTCCCGGAATTTCCCGAACTCTCATTATTCCCAAAATTCCCAGAATTCCCCGAATTCCCGCCATTCCCCGAATTCTCAGAATTCCCCGAATTCCCGCCATTCCCCGAATTCTCAGAATTCCCCGAATTCCCGCAATTCCCAACTTTCCCGAAATTGTCGAAATCTCCGGAATGTCCGAAATCCCGAAAAACGTCCACATTTCCCGATTTTCCCGAATTTCCTTCCAAGGCCATCGATTGGACCCACGCGTTCTCGTACCGCTTCGAGGCTGTCTCCTCCTGCTCGCAGAGAGGCATGCTGACGTCAGCTGTGTTGGCAGTATTCTGCTGCCAGATGGCTTCGTAGGCATCCGCTGACATCAGCGGATGCTCCTCAAGACGCTGACGTGGCGTCATGTAGAGGCGCCAGGTGGCGTGAGCTCGCTGGACCACTTGGACTGCCGCCTTCTCATTGGCCGTCTGTCCGGTGAGAGGGCTGAGGGGGTTTTTCTCACCTCCTCCACCTGAGAGGGGAAAAGGGAGGGGCGGAGGGAGAGGGAGTGGTGAGAGAGTGAAAGAGGGGGGAGAGGAGGGAAGGAGGGGGGAGAGGAGGGAAGGAGGGGGGGGAGGAGAGCAGAAATGGGGGGAAAGGAGGAGGAAAGGAGGGAAAAGGAGGAGGAAAGGAGGGAAAAGGAGGAGAAAAAGGGGGAAAAGGAGCGGGGGAACATAGGGAAAGAAAGGAGAAAAGGGAGGGGAGAAAGGGGAGGAAGAGGGGAAGGGGCGAAAGAGGGAAAAGGAGATGGGAGGAGAGAAGAAAAGGTCAAAACAGTGGGGGAAGGGAGGGGCAAAGATGGAGAAAGAGGAGGGGAGAGACATGGGGGAAAGAGGAGAAAAATGGGGAGAAAATAAAAAGAGAAAGAAGTGAAAAAAGAAGGGAGAAAAAAAACAGTAGACGGAACAACAAACAAGAAACGGCAAAAGGAAAAGAAAAGAAAAGAAACCAACACAGGAAATTTCTGGGAAAAAAAGAAAGACTATATAGAACTTTGCAATGGTTCTAAAATCATCTCTCCCTCTTCCCCACCCCATCCCCCTCCCCCTCCATCCCTCTCTCACCCTCTCTCCAAGGGAAAAGGTGAAATCAGAAAGTGAGAGAAAACAAACGTGCAAAAATTAATGTTTCATTGCTCTAGTAAAAAGTGTCTTCTTTAGATTTCTACCAAAAACTTTTGGAAAACCCTATAAGGAGCAGAAAAGAATCGTTGATTAAAATACACCCAATGGAGCAATTCAACACTCTAAAACCAGAAAATATAGGTAGGAAATCTCAAAAACTTCCCCAAATAACCTAGAATAAACACAAAAACCCAGGAGAGGCTTAAAACCGATTAAGACTCTTGATTAGAAACACCAAAAAAGATAATTCCTGAATGTTTATTTGATGTTTTGAGGAAAACATTCCAGGAAAACCATTTAAGAAAAAAAGATCTTACTAACCACAGCATTAACAACGAAGAAAAATAAAGAAAAAAAAAATCATGATTAGTGTCAAGTAAACCTTACTCTAAACAGAAAATGGTAAAGCAATAAAACAAGCTTTCTGCAAAACAATTATGAGAGGAGAGAAAAGCAAAAAACAAAAGAAAGAAAACAGATCAACAACACAAAAAACGTGCTCCCTGAACAAAAAATAAAAATCTTAGAAAGTTATATCAAACTTTTCTCAAAAATTTAGAAAAATCTTCTTCCAAACTCACTCACTTTTAATGACAGTTTGATTCCGAAGCCACGCCTGTATAGAATCCATTCTCCTTGGTAAAAGCCTCACGATATCTTTTAAACCCCTCAACTTTTTCGCCATAATATCGTCCTCCGAAATTCCGATAATCCTCCAACAAATCCGTACACCTTCCTCCACGACAAGTACAGCCGCTAAAATTTTCAACCCGTACACTTCTCCTGTCCATGCGACACGCGTCCCGATATCGATCGCCTCAACAGGCAATCCAATTGGTCGAGATTTACAATCTTTCCGAATCCGACAAGAACTGCCGCTCCATGTTTGCGGGAGAAGTCCTAAATTCCATTCCGTATTTTCCGAAAATCTCGCAGGAACGCCACCGACATTTTTCATTTTCAGAGGAGAGAAGGGCTCCTGAGACGCCACCTGGCACTGGAGCCACGTGCCAGCTGGTGTCGTACAAACGAATCGGAAGACAGAAGAGGACGAAAAAGGCGAAAATGACATAGAAGAAGAGGAGGATGGACATGAGGTAGGAGTTGGGATGGAAGAGCAAGGAGAAGGGAACGACAGGGAGGAAGAGTGACAGGAAAAGAAAGAAGAAGGAGAAGAAGAGATAAAAGAACATGGGGAATCTAATGGTGAAGAAAAATTGGGAGGGAAAAGGCGAGAAGGATACCGATGTAGTGGAATATCGTGCCACGGACTCAAGATGTTATCACTTTTGTCTGCTAATAAAAGACGGTACCGTAGAGTGCCAGCACATCCATACTCCACAACTTGCCACCTGTCACGATCTGATTGGTCGAATGTACTCGGGCTACTAAAACCAAAATCCCTAACGACACTTGTCACGATTGGGGAATCCGGGAAAATTTTCTCAGTTTTGTCAAAATGGCTTTGTGGGTCCCTTTCGGTTTCAAATGCGGTTTGTCGGGGAGAGGAGGTGGCAAATTCCATGTTGCCACGTGGCAGTTGCAGTTTCAGTTTCATTCGGACTTGTTGCATTTTTTCTCCGTGCAATCCCTGAGAGGGAGGAGGGGGTAATGGAGGAGGTGGGTCGTCATGGGGGGAAAAGTCACCAGACATGGCGGGGGAGTGGGAGGAGAGGTGAAGGAGGGAAAAAGAGGAAGAGGGAAGAAGATGGAGAAGGAGATGGAGATAAATAAACTAGGGGTATAGAGAGGGAAAGGGAGAAAGTGAGTGCGAGAGAGAGGTAGAAGAAAACGGAAACAGGGAGGGAGAAAGCAAGCGAGAGAAAAAGAAAAGAGGAGAGTAAAGGAAATTTAAAAAAAGGGGGAGAAGGAAGGCGACATTAAGAGTGCGAAAGAGAAGAAATGAGGGGAAAAGAGGGAAGGAAAGGTCAAGGTACAAGGGGAGACAATAACAAAGAGTAAGAATGACAACAGAGAATGTAATAGGTACAGGTGGAGATGTCTTTTGTAAAGAAAGAGAGGAGAAAGAGAGAGTGGGGAATCGGGCGTGGAAATAGCAAACAGGCAGAAGAGCGATATCGGGCGATGCGGGAGCAAAGATCCGGAGCCGAGAAGCCAGAAAGATACAAAAGAGCCGCCGGAGAGATGAGACAGATAGAGAGATAGAGAGATATATAGAGAGAGGAGAGAGAGAGGAGAGAGAGAGAGAGAGAGAGAGAGAGAGAGAGAGAGAGAGAGAGAGAGAGAGAGAGAGAGAGAGAGAGAGAGAGACTGAGAGGAGGTTAACAACTTGAGCGAGAGAGGGATAATGAAAAATGGGGGAATAATTTCAGGAATGGGATGGGAAAGGAGAGAAAATGAGCGTCAAAATAAGGAGAGGGAGAGGAGAGGCAGAGAGAAGAACCAACTGAAAAGGATAGGAGCGAAGGAAAAAAGCGTTAGGGCAAGAAAAGAGGAAAAGAAGAGGGAGAGGATAAACCAGCCGGAACTAGGGATAAGGGAGAAAGAAAGAAGGGAGAGAACAGGAGGCGAAGGAAGGAGGTAGGAGGAAGACGAGAGAGATAGATACAGAGAGAGAGAGCGATAGGACGAGAGCGAGAAAGAAAGGCGAGGAGGCCTTCCGAAAAAAAGCGACGACGCGCCCTCGCATTGAGAAACAACCGCAATAGACTTGAAAGAGAAAACGACAAATGTTTGTCGGCAACCGACATACCAGCTGGAATTTGTCCTTTTTTCAAACAGGACTTCAGAAGTTGTCAAAAATAATCGTGCCACTGGTTCAACCATTTTTTGCAGCTACAGCCGTACGTTTTTGTACTTTTCTTAAAATTGTTAAAATTGTGAAGCCTTTCCCGTGCGGTCCATGACAGAAAAAAATTGCCTTAGGTTGTTTGACTTTCGATGACGTCATATTTCTTACCGCAGTCCTAATTTGCGCTCTCTGGTTGGCTGGTAGACAGGAAATCGTTATTAGCAATAGTAATCCTAATTCAGTTTATATACTCTTTTTAGCCAAAAACATAAAATAGCGTTGATAATACATATTTTCTGTTCATAAAAACTAGTTTGATCAGCGGTCAAAACATGTTCACATTATTCATTCGGACTGAAAACGCCAAATTAAACCGTACGTTATAAATTTCTTGACGCAGACTTCTATTTTTTGTGTACGGAAGTCCATTCCTACTTTTGGGTGCGAACCCTCGCCACTAGGGCATTGGTGGGTCTCAAAAAAGGTCTTTTCTTTTAGGAATTAACGAGAGGCGTCAGAAAGAAAATGATGTTGCGGTATTTTGGCCGTCCGATATGCATCTGACGGCTCTGAATCGCATATTATCTTCTGCAGATCTTTTGCGACCGACATGAGGTTTAAAGTGCGAGTCGGAGCGTGGACACACGATATGCTGTCAGCCTGTCACCATGTACCCGAAGCATAGTTTTTATTCAACCATATCAGTATTGTAAGCATAGTTCAAAAGTAGGCGTTTTTATGGTAGGCCTTTGGTCGGCGCCTTTATCGTAAGTTGCGTTATGGGCTTTTCATGTGATCTTCTTAGATCGCTACTTTGATCAGCGTCCGTCGATCGTTTGAATCTGACGGTGTAAATGAAACTTTTTGGTCCGAATGTTTTAATTGGTCCAATATTTTGTCCGAATGTTTTAATTGGTCCGAATAGGTCCGAATACAATATGGGTCTTAAGGTCATATTGTATGTTTTGCGTACAATAGGCATATTGTATGGGCCTACTTTAACTACTTTTTGAACTACTAGTTTATCAAAGCCCGTTACACGGGCAAAGGTCGTGTTGTGTGTGTTTAAGGTTGTATAGTGTTTTTTTACTCTATATATTTGGGAACAACTACAGGTGGGTTTTTTGATGAACTATACAAATGTAAATTATGTATGGGAATTACAACCATAGGGTGTTTTGATTTACAACACAAATATAGACAATTTTAAACTGAGATAATGTCTCGTGTAAGATGTCATTCTGTGCAAACAAACATGTTTTGAAGTTCATAATCATATTTAGTCTACTTCTCAACATGAATATTGTAATTGAGATTAAATGGGTTTATTGATGACTGAGTGTCACCTTTGTAATAACGTTCAATGGTGTGTTGCGCTAGCAATTTCAACTGACTAACTACACTTAACTAACCATTCTCCGCCCATATCTATGTGTACCTGTCATAAAGCAAATGTTTATTTTTAGCTACAGCTTTCATGTTGGTGTGTTTTGTTTTACAATATGATTTTGTTCACATAAATCAATCAATGCCCGTTACACGGACATGATTCGTGTCATATTTTGTTATGCTTGTTATATGGGCATGTATCGTCTGTTGTTTTATCACGCTTTGTTGAGCCTTACCAAAGTATTATACAAATATACGTTTCTGTGTTCAATAAGCAATTGTACGACATGCATTATATGTAAAGAGTCTCTCTGTAACTTTTATTCCAACAACACCCATAAAGTGATGGTATAAGCATATAAATATACACACTTCCAAACAGCAATAATATTCCATTGAAAAATAGTGGTGTTAGAACATAAGTGTGTCGAAGTATGTATGCCTATGCAACTTACTTTAAAACGTTAACAACCCAATTAGGATTAAACATAATTTTTGATATTAACTTTTTATAGCTCTAACAATGTTATAGATAAGTTTATTTCGAAACTTATTTATTTCACTATTGTAAAAGAAATGTCAATTTTCACATTGTATTACCTTCTCCTTTTTATGGAAACATCTACACTGATTCAACGCTCTTTTTTTTTTCCTATCTCGTTTTTTTTTTCTCCCCCGTCCCTCTCTCTTGTTGTCTCTCCCCTCTCCCTCTCTCTCTCCCTTTTCGTCTTCCATCTCTCTTCTCTCCCTCTTTCTTGTTGTCCGTTCATATATTGTTGGCTCACATATTGTTGGTTCGTATATTTCCAGTGCATATATTGTCGGTTTATAAATTGTCGATTCATATATTGTCGATTCGTACTTTGGCGATTCATATCCTCTAGGTTCATATATTGTTGGTTCACATATTGTCTGTTTATATACTGTCTCTTTATACATTGTCGGTTCGGACATTTGCAGTTCATATCTTGTAAGTTCGTACATTGTCAGATCACATATTGTGAGTTCTTGTTCTGCTCGAATATGCGTACTGGCGTCTACACACTTTGCAACAACAACCATAGGGTGTTTACGTTAAGGTCACATACGCATCATAAACTATTTCAAACTGCAATAGTGAAGTAACATATGCTACTGACATCTACACATTTTGTGTCGCTTTCATAAATCAACCCCAATTTAAAACTAAAAAAAATGCAATGATATATTATTACTGCTTGTATATTTCATGACTTAGCAACGTACTTGCATGTAATATGAATCGTAAATCAACAACAATAATAATATATCCCTTTATTACTAACCGTTTATTACGAATTACAATATTTCGTAATATTTCATTTGATATGTAATTTTAGACATCAATTGAGCCGGGATGGCACACGCGTACCATTTTTATTTCTCTTGCGATGTATGTTGAGGCATCAATTTTGCACCGACGGCACATGGGAACATGGGTCGTGGTCTTAAGGGACATCTTGTTTTGGGTCGCACGGACGTACAAACATCGCTGCGCGCGCACACAGGTATCGCCTATTTAAGGTGTTAAACACGGCAGCCAAAGGTCTATAATTTTTAATCGAAAAAAACCGATTTTTAATTTTGTATTTTTTCTCTTGACAGTAGCAATACACTCTTCATGGGAACAAAACTATAGGGTTATTTGATCAAAAAGTGTTTTTTTTTACGATACTGCCTGTGGTCGTTCGTAGATACTGGCGGGCGGCAATGTTGCATTACGCCAGCGGTACGGCGATCCCTATTGCAGACGATCGCACGGCAACGTTACTTTGTATTAGTTTATATATTGTTGGTTCACATATTGTCGGTTTATATATTGTCTCTTCATATATTGTCGGTGCGTACATTTGCATTTCATATCTTGTAGGTTCATATATTGTTAGTTCGTACATTGTCGGATCACATATTGTAAGTTCTTGTTCAGCTCGACTATGCGTACTCATTGACGCATGAACTGAACCGAAATGGCACACCCGTACAAATACTTGAGAGCTACAAAGATCTTGCGTTTTTGGCATTTTTTGGGTTTCGGGGTTTTAATATAACATATTGACACAACATTACTACAATTTTTGATGTTTCTAAAGCGTTCCTAAATAGTCTTCAACTAAATATGCATATACACCATATGCGCCATTTTCTACCCTACTTTAGTACGCGTAACGCGACGGCCGGCAGCGTGACATTGTGCCAGCGTCGCCGGCAGCGTAATATTGTGCCAGCGTCGCCGGCAGCGTATTATTCTGCCAGCGTCGCCGGCAGCGTGACATTGTGCCACGTCGCTGGCAGCGTGACATTGTGCCAGCGTCGCCGGCAGCGTGACATTGTGCCACGTCGCTGGCAGCGTGACATTGTGCCAGCGTCGCCGGCAGCGTAATATTTTGCCAGCGTCACGGGCAGCGTAACATTGTGCCACGTCGCCGGCAGCGTGACATTGTGCCACGTCGCTGGCAGCGTGACATTGTGCCAGCGTCGCCGGCAGCGTAATATTCTGCCAGCGTCACGGGCAGCGTAACATTGTGCCACGTCGCCGGCAGCGTGACATTGTGCCACGTCGCTGGCAGCGTGACATTGTGCCAGCGTCGCCGGCAGCGTAATATTCTGCCAGCGTCACGGGCAGCGTAACATTGTGCCACGTCGCCGGCAGCGTGACATTCTGCCAGCGTCGCCGGCAGCGTAACATTCTGCCAGCGTCGCCGGCAACGTGACATTGTGCCAGCGTCGCCGGCAGCGTAACATTGTGCCACGTCGCCGGCAGCTTAATATTGTGCCAGCGTGGGCGGCAGCGCTACATCGTGCCCGCGGTACGGCCGTGTGACGGAAAAAATCCAAGACAGACACGGCGCCTATATAAGGTTTTCCCCGAAGGAGAACACAGTTCCCTTATTTATATACTGATGATTGTAAGTACAGTACTGTACTCTTGTAATACGTGGTTACCATGAACCGCAAATGTTTCCGTACTTTTCGCCTCGATGGACAGCGTCGTACGACGTACTTTTGTCTTTAAAATGTCAAAAAATTTACAAAAGGTGTACGGCTCTAAAGGTTTTTAGCGGCTGTTGGCAACCGCCGAAAAAAATGGATGGCGATGGATGCTGTGTCAGACTGTACCTTTTTTTGTACCCGAATTTCATCCAGAAGCTCACACCGCAGTACCGCACCCTATGTTCAGTACAGTATGTTCACTAGGACGGTAAAATTCGTACGAATGCTAATACGTAGACAGTATGAGAAGTCTGTATCGTGACTGTCCGTACTTATAAAATCTGCCATTGGCTAAGCAGATCCATAGAATCTGATGGTGTACAGATAGGAAAAGATTATCCAGCCTCAACCAAAAAATCACGTGCAAGTGTTCGCACTGTTGTGTATCGTGTCAGGTGAAAGTCTACATTCGTACGTAATCGTACATTTGATAATTAATGACTTTGAGTTTAGATGATAGTATTTCGTGCTACAGTAAAATTGACAGATGTCGGTCAAGAGGCTTCCGTACAGCGCCGTGATTTCTTGCCAGTAAAAGAATGCACCATTATTCCATCGCACCGACAATGTTGATTTCCTAAGGGTCCTTAGATTGCATTAGGAGGATCTCTGCATGTCAATCGACGCGGATCTATGATTTCAAATTCTGAAATTCCCTTTTTTTTAAGTATTTCAATTCAAACTAAATTTAATGGGAATTGATAATGACAGTGACTGTTTTGGTTGCGGACAGTCACTTACGTCATTTTGTCAAAAAACGTACGTTTGAAGTACACACAGATACAAATAAAGCATCGTTGAGTACAAATTTGACGGTCAATCGGTTGAACAACTTTGACTTTGAAAATATTTTTCAACCGCTTAAAATTATGCCGCGCTTGCGAACGTCGACCGTCATAATAAATTTAGCAATTCACACGGCCGGCGAACGTTTACGGTAACAAAACTGCGGCAACCACATGTAAATAAAAGGTGTTGCAGACAGCCACTTTTTGTCGTTGTGTGAGCTCCACGGTGAGAGCACTTAGGGTATTTTCGCATGTAACCGAAACTTAGTCTTGCTACTTTGTTTTTTAGCGAAGATTCTTCGTACAGATTTCAGAGCATTCGGATGTAAACGCAAATAACTTGTCACTTAAAAAAGTGACTTACGTAGACGTGTACGAAGAATTGTGACAGATGGAAGTGGTACATTAAATGAGGCGAAACTTCCACTCGCCTTCAATTTGAGGCGTTTCTCCGCACGCTGTACAATTTTTGTGACTTCATAATGTCCGTACGCCACATTGTCGACGTGTCGAAACCCTAAAATACGTTTCGCTGTCGCACAGAATTTGCGGTTTCGTTTATCGTCTTCCCACTTGTCGACAGGTGGCCAGTTTTATTCATTCGCGGTATGTGTGAAGACACGTGTTTTGAAAGAGATGGCCCCTGTACGGAAACCAGCGTACGGAAAACAGTATGCACAAGCTCCGCGCACAAAAATTGCAAAAAACTGCAGACACGTGCGACAGTGTCTGCCTATTCGCTTACAGCATTGGACTTTATTTCAAATCACCTCGCGAGGTGATTTGATGTAAAGTTTGAACATGTGTTGAAAGGACGCGAAAGTGGGTCGAAATGCGCTAAACGACAAATTGTATCACGCTAGACGACAAACGACTGTACGTATAAAGTTTCGGGGTAACGCAACTTGTACGGTGGGAATTTCTATTTTTTGGTACGGCTGCGGATTTTCTCGTTTTTTTCTAAGTTATGGAGGAAAACGACAGAGAATAACTGTAACTTTAGCACATGCGAAAATACCCTTAGCCGCAAAATTGAAATTTAATCGTCTAAGCGTTACATTGAACTTAGACGCAAAGTGAAACGAAACCTCTTGAAACTGAAGTCTCGTACGGAAATATAGCCGGTTCGTTATACACAAACTATTTTCGCGAACGAAAAAATCGCGTCACGCTTCGCGAACCAACATTTCTTCGAAATCGACAAGCGTGCGATTCGTACAAATGAAAACCGCTCGGCGCTCGCACCAAACCGAACCGACACAAAATTACAGTACACCGCCAATCGCTATTAGAGTATATAACGCCAATTCGGTGCCCTTTTTTCAAAAAAATAAACCTGAAATTCAATTAATAACGCTATTTAATTACGTGGACCATAATCTGCCACGTCTCAGATACTAAATTATAATCAATAACGCTAATTGTTTTTTGACGCTATTTAATCCTTGACTCTAATAGCGATTGGCGGTGTATCGAATGAAACAACACATGGTCGCAAACGGTCAACCGAAACCGTGACCGACCGTTAACCGACCGCCCGCGCCGGATCGGGAACGGATTCGGTTGCCAAATTTTGGGGGTCGGGCGGTTACGGTCGGTTGATTCACCAGGAAAAAAAAAACGGTCGGTTACGGTCGGTCAACCAAAAAACCAAAAAAAAAAAAAAAATTGTACTGTCCCTATAATCCAACATTCTTGAACTTTGTACTCTTTGGCATCGTGGAAGTACGTGACATCATGATTAGCGTCGCAAATCTGACACGGTACTGGAGTAAGCTATTTATTTCACAAATCAAAGGGAACGCAACGAAGCGTCACAAATCTGACACGGTAGTATACTATTCATTTCAAAAATCTTACGGAACGCGACAAAGCGTCGCAAATTTGACACGGTAGTACAATATTCATTTCGCAAATCTTAGGGAACGCGACAAAGCGCCTTAAATCTGACACAGTAGTACACTATCATTTCGCAAATCTTAGGGAACGCGACAAAGCGTCGCAAATCTGACACGGTAGTAACACTATTCATTTCGCAAATCTTAGGGAACGAGACAAATCGTAATTATTGGCTTATTCCGTCGTACATTGATTAATTTTGTACTTTTTCGGTTACGAGCGGGCACGGTTAGTCGCGAAAAATAAAGATTTGGTTAAATTTTTTTTCGTAAACAACGGTCGGTTAACGGTTAACAATTTTGGAGAGTGACAAAACTCGGTCGGGCGTCGGTTACTCAGATTTTGAAACAAAAAACGGTCGGTTTCAGGTATGAATTTTTTTGACTTTTGCGACCTCTGACATGAGGGACTGATGCGAACCGAACAAAACATTTGACGGCACAATTTCGGCCGACGCCGATTCGCCCAATATCCTAACATTTCGCTGTCAATGTAAGACTGTTGATTCGTATATAGTGTGGCTCAATTTCGTCGCGCGTGACGACGCGCATTTTTTTCATTTAATTTCAAATGATATGGTTCGTTTTATTATAACACTTTATTTTGTTTCGAGGGTTATAATATTTATGTACAAAACTTATATTACTTCGGTTTAAAATTGTTTCGTTTCACTATGCGTCTAAGTTCAATGTAACGATTACACGATTAAATTTCAATTTTGCGGCTAAGTTCTCTCACCGTGGAGCTCACATAACGACAAAAAGTGACTGTCTGCAACACTTTTTATTTACATGTGGTTGCCGCAGTTTTGTTACCGTAAACATTCGCCGACCGTGTGAATAACTAAATTTATTATGACGGTCGACGTTCGCAAGCGCGGCATAATTTTAAGCGGTTGAAAAATATTTTCAAAGTCAAAGTTGTTCAACCGATTGACCATCAAATTTGTACTCAACGATGCTTTATTTGTATCTGTGTGTACTTCAAACGTACGTTTTTTGACAAAATGACGTAAGTGACTGTCCGCAACCAAAACAGTCACTGTCATTATCAATTCCCGATTTAATATTGGAATGACAGCCGTATCAATTCCCAATTTAATATTGGAATGACAGCCGTAAAATATTAAGATCCAGAAGGAGCTTCACGGCCTACGTGGACAGGAGGCCTTTTAAAATGTTTTATTAGGTCCGATTATCGCGAGTTGAAATGTATATCGTGTATCGCTACAGTACTGTACTTTTCGAGCTGACTTTTTTTCACTACTCAAATATATATTTTCTCCGTGCACACTTGCTCGATTTTTTACCGCCAATCGGAAGGTAAGAATCGTAGATTTTAATCGCAACCGTCGGACAAAACATTTAAACAAGTGTATACGCAAAAAACACGTTTTAAGTGGCGAAAAAATATATAAACACTATTTACCAGTTTACGGTGTCCTAACTCAATCGCGATTATGTCGAGACGCGAATTTCGACAGACGTAATTACTGTTGCCGACAATCTAACAACCAACCATCCAGTTACAGTTTATAACTGTGGCTTCAGCCCATCAGGGGACACTTGTCGCCCCATAGTCATATGATGGAGAGATAGTACGTCGCATGGGAGGTTCCGGAGCAGTTTTACGCCTTTCATAGATGGCCACGTGACCTAAAAAAGCAAAACAAAAGAAAACATTAAATAACAAAGACAAATGCTTTCCATTCTGTTGTTTTACACATCTCAGAAGTTTATTTTGGACCAAATCTCCGATCTGGACGAATCATTAACTTTGAGAGTTCGAAAAAGGTTAAAAATTTCCCCCGCGCAATTTTTGTGGTTTTCATATTTTGCTTTCACGTAAGTTACACGCGTAACAAAATAAGCCGTTTGTTTGAATTCCCGCTCCTGTCGCAATCATTGAGCCGAGTAAACCTATATTTCAAATTCAAAACAAGCACAAATGTTTTTTAACTCTTTGGTTAATTTTCTTGTACGTTTTTATCAACTTATGTATTTTAT
The DNA here is from genome assembly GCA_037447655.1 of Zygnema cylindricum. Classification (NCBI taxonomy): domain Eukaryota; kingdom Viridiplantae; phylum Streptophyta; class Zygnematophyceae; order Zygnematales; family Zygnemataceae; genus Zygnema; species Zygnema cylindricum. The sequence continues at coordinate 38,904 of JBBHKE010000090.1, read as the reverse complement.
TAAACACATGCAGTACATATTGGAGAAATTTGGAGCTTGGACCAATGAATTTCAATATGGAATCCCACGAGGAAGTGTGATCATGTTGATTAGAATTCAGGCTTTCGACGATAACAAGGCGATTAAATTTGGGGGAGTTCAACAAATAAGATTTGTTTTAAAGTCAAGCTTTCTTAAAATAAACTGGAGTAGATTTGGGATTTCAATTCACGACGAGCACAATAACATGGAAATCCCACTAAATTTCATCAATGTTACTACAAAGTTATGGTAAAGTTGGTTTCACCCAATGTTATCAAGATTTGGTGTTGTTACACGGTATTCATAACAAATAGTATAAATTGGTCAAGCTTTGGTGTTGTGACATGGTATTCATAACTAATAGTATAAATTGGTCAAGCTTTGGTGTTCTATGCCTATGGCATGGACAAACATCTTCAATCCCAATGAAAAAATAATTTTATGGTTTTGCACCTGTTCACGGTCTTTGTACGACCTTATCTCCAAAGTTCACATTTGACTCCCACCTCCAAAGTATTGTTTAAAGAGGTAATATCAATGAAGGTGGCACTAACAATAACAATATAGTGACAGTACATTTAAGAGTAAGTTGAACAGGGTGTTTAGGTTGTGGTGAGCTCCGGAACACGCCTTTAGGTGTGTGCCCATGTGTTGAAATATATGTTTTTTTCTATCGTTTTCATCCAAAGTTTAATATTGCATCGAAAAAATCTTTTATGGTATGAAGAATGTGTGAAAACCTTTGTACAATTCAAGTCATTTGAAACTTAAAATATACACTAGTTTGGCATCGTCCTTTCTTCGACCCACTTCCTACGACGTGCCAACTCCTCTCCAAACTCAGAAACACTTGCACAACGGACAAATGTTTTACGTTTTTTTACCTTTTTCACAAAGAGAATACACAAACATTATTTGAATGTTGTTTGTTTCTATATAAAATTGTTTGTGTATAACCTGTACAGGATGATTTCGTTACAACAGGGATCTCCCACAACCGATGTCATTTCGCAACAGTGAAATCTTTGAAGGCGCACGACAAGGATAAAAGTTTTCACGTCCTATAACATCAAGTCTAAACCTACAATGTCACAAAAAAAAACAAAATGCGGTTTGGTAAACCACATCGTAGACGTCTACATCTTTACAAGATTAAGTAACAATCTAGTTTTAGTACATAATCAAACTCTAATAGAAAGTACGGAGAATGCTCACCAAAAAACGAAGTTGCGCAGCTAATTTTCGGTTACATGGACACACAACCTAAGCCAGTGTGCCCATGTAATAGAAACTTGGAAATGTAACTTCGAGTTTTAGTAAAGATTCTCCTTACTATTTTTGAGAGTGTTTCAATGTTAAAAAGCAAAATCGTCACCTAGGATGTGGCCCCATGTGGCTAAGTTCGGGTTTTTTTTTGTCGTTTTCCTTTATAACTTAGCGGCGTACTGCCTTAGTTGTGACCGTACGAACAAATCGCAAATTTGTAAAGTACAATTTGCGTCATTGTCGAATTTAGGATGTACGAAAATTTGTCGTCTTGTGTTTTTTCCACTCACTGTCACGTCATTTTCAAACTTATCATAAACAACATCGGCAATGTGTTTTAAGGTAAGTAAAATTGTTTACACCAACAATAAAACAAATTCCCACGTGTGAAAAGTTGTCGAAAGTTTTTGACAAAAGAAAAAAATAGAGGGTTGTTGGTTTTTGTCCGCTTGTACATTGTACGGTTTTTTTTTACAGAGGTCTCGAGGTAGTGGCTTGCGACAGAAAGGTGAAAAATTTGCCAAGTCCCCACTACTAGTCGCCCTCACTGCCACTTTCACCTTGAGTTCCATACACCCTTTCAAATTGCACTATTTTGCATTTTGCCACAAGTTGGCTTTAAAGGCAGCGGGAGGGAGTAGTATAAAATATAAATAGCGACGTTTTTCAACCACCGCGGAAGGTATACAAACAAAACATTTTCAAAGAAAGAAAAACATTTTTCTGTTTTAGTACAGAATGTCAGATAACATCTCTACAGTAACAACATTAAGTTAGTGGATATTCAAGATATAGATCGGTATTCATTCAAGTTCCATTGCCCGAGGAAACCCTAAAAAAAAACAACAAATATGTCAAAATAATATCTTATTACATTAAGTTAGTGGATCTTTTGTATGTAGATCATTATTCATTCAGGTTACAGTGCCTAAGGAAACCCTAAAAAAAATAAAATATATATATTTTAAGCCAAAAAAATATGACGATAGCTCCAACATGCAACATTCTGACCATATCCTGTGCTTCCAAACTGGGAGTTATTTTTATGCCAGCGAAGTCAAACGAGACTAATAACACTTATAGCATAGTCGTTGTGAAAGCCTACAATCCTTTATTATCCACAACCTTGTGGATGCCATTGTGGATTTGGAGGGGAAGTTGCTTCCTAAGCATCTTACCTCATTGTGCAGCGTGCACATGTTTGAGCAAGGGAGGTAAAAATAAAGATTCAAAGCGCGAGGAAATTTCCGAAGAGGCAAACTTACAAGGAAGGCAACGGAAACGTCACTTCTTCAGCCGTGGACAGCATCCATGGACAAATGGTTGAAAAAGTAAGTGTCTACAAAATGTCACGAAAAATTGTGCGACGTCACAAACGATTTTTAACAATCCGGTGCGTCATCACAAATTGTATATGGTGACAACCGTCACGGGCGTTGTCGATGTATCCAATCGTCACAATCTTAACTAACAATTTCGAAGTAAACACATATGGACACTTGAAATCCGGGTCTGCCGGATCCGCGCTAAAATACAAAGTAAATTATCTTAGTTACAAGTACATGGGGCCGCACCCTTAATTCTTTGTTTCTTCAATTTTGTGACATTTGTAGACGTCTTTAAAACCTGTGACGGTTGTAGACGTCTACAAGACTGAAACAAATTGTAGACGTCCGCAAAAATAGCGACAGTTGTAGACGTCCAGAAAACTAGCGGCAATTGCAAACGTCTACGAATGTATGTGTCAATACAAATTTTTGCGACTTTTTTTGGCATCGAAAGTTTAGGGTTTTGTGATACAATGACGTCGTGCTCACTCGTGCCAACGTTAACGTCACTAATTTTATAGCTTCCCGCCATGGCTTCAAGATTTTGTTTTTAGTCTGTTATCGCTCGTCACTCGATCCGCCATCAAATTACGCCCAAAGGTAAAAAAAAAAAAAAATATCTTTCATTATCTTCTTTCATTCCATGAAGTGGGAGAGAGAAGCGGCAAAGTGACGACGACGTAAGACTTTTGCAAATCACTTAAGATGAAAGCGGAGTGTTAATCGAACAGTTGAGATTGAATGTAAAGCTTCACACCTTCCGATTGTCGGTCTCCAATAAAAAATCGGACTTGTGTGCACGGGGAAAAAGATGTTTCAAGTGTCGAAAAATATATCAGCACTAATAACGTGACACGGTGTCCTATATTGTAATGTACACCGTGAATCGTTATTAGACTATAGAAATTATTAGTATCAATAATAAATTAGTGTCATTGATTCTAATTTGTGTATCAATACCATTATGAAAAAAATGTTTAATTGTAATTTCTCTATAACGCTGATTTAGGTATACAGAATCCGCCGTCATTACATATACGTTAAAATAGGTAGAACTACAAAATCTGACAATCCGTACCAAGTCGCGTCCTTTCAGTGTAATTAATCCATAATTCTAATTTGGGTTTGCGAACGCTTTTGTCGCAAACTCGACTCCACGTTTATTCTAAGCGCAGTTCTGTATGCAACCGACATAAGTTAACTACAATTTCCGTACGATTTTCGGTAATCAACTACAATTTTGTACCAGCAAACACATTCCGTACACCACACTATTCATGAAATAAGTACAGTAATTCCATTGACGCTAATTCACAAGAAACGTAATTAACGTCACGGATAAAATAGAATCAGTCACTGTATTTCGGGTATCAATGTCAAAATTTTGGGGCGCCGATATAGAGTACATAAGTCTAATAACGATTCACGGTGTAGTTTCTCTTCCGTCTTTGTTCTCTTGAATTTTTGTCCTCTTTACTTTTGTGATCTTTTACTTTATTTTTCCCGAGATCCTGAGATGTCACAACGTCATAATGTATAGCGACGACGACCGACATTTTATTTGGAGGATCTACACGTGCTGAGCTTTTAGTGGGCAACTTTTTTGTCGCTTCCCACCTCCGAACGGCGATGTGAGCTCGATTTTTGCTTTGCCCTTTTTCTAAAAGGGAAAAGCATTGTAGTCGCCTTCGTCTCTGGTGACAATGAGAATTGACCGTCGATGTTTTTTGTGTAAGATCTTGAGCCGTTGAGGGTTTTGAGTTAGGATTGGCGTCTTTGGTGACAAAGCAAAGAGACACGTGGTACAATCCTATTTGTTGTATTTCACGTGGTTGTAGTGGTATGATAAAAGTACAGACAAAATCGACGTCACGCCAAAATGTCGTGTTATCAATACCGGTTGAGTAACGTACAATATAGTACGATAAATATTTTCGCTAGCGATTCCGTACATCACGCCGATTTGTCGTTATCTCAATATCCGTACACGCCAAAATGTCGTGTTATCAATACCGGTACAGTACACCGCCAATCGTTATTAGCGTGTAAGTTTTTTTAGCGTATAAAAATAATTACCGTGGTGTACGCTATTTAAGAATTTGAAAATTTTGGAAAAATCATGTATTCTAATTGTTTGGTTATGGTAATTTGGATCTTTGAAAAAAAAAATGTCGGTCGCAAACATGCTTACTCTAATATAGATCTCCGTACAAAATTTGACAAATCTTACACAAAAAGTTACATTCACACGGTCGAAACGCGGCTGTCGGACGAATATGTGCGAGCGGGATTTTTTACGACCTGGTTTTTTTTCCTTTTTAGAACGCACACTCTCATGCGTCCGCGGTTACTAAAACTAATTTATTGTACTTTTTAACTTAAAAAGGTACATTTATGTACGGTCTGACACTGACCGTACACCACTCTATTTAAGAGACAACGTACTGAAAATAACCCTAAATAAATAAAGAAAAAAATAGAATAAACTACACTAATGGAGAATAATAAAAAAAAAAAGCGGGACGGAATTAGCGTACACAACGCTAATAACGATTGGCGGTGTAACGTACAGTACACCGCCAATCGCTATTAGCGTGTAGGTTTCATTACACCGCCAATCGCTATTAGAGTATATAACGCCAATTCGGTGCCCTTTTTTCAAAAAAAAAAACCTGTAATACAATTAATAACGCTATTTAAGCACGTGGACCATAATTTGCCACGTCTCAGGTACTATATTAGAATCAATAACGCTAATTGTTTTTTGACGCTATTTAATCCTTGACTCTAATAGCGATTGGCGGTGTAGCGTATACAAATAATTACCGTGGTGTACGCTATTTAAGAATTTGAAAATTTTGGAAAAAATCATACATTCTAATTGTTTGATTATGGTAATTTGGATCTTTGAAAAAAAAAATGTCGGTCGCAAACATGCTTACGCTAATATAGGTATCCGTACAAAATCTGACAAATCGTACACACATCGTACATTCACACGGTCGAAACGCGGCTGTCGGACGAATATGTGCGAGCGGGATTTTTTACGACCTGGTTTTTTTTCCTTTTTAGAACGCACACTCTCATGCGTCCGCGGTTACTAAAACTAATTTATTGTAATTTTTAACTTAAAAAGGTACATTTATGTACGGTCTGACACTGACCGTACACCACTCTATTTAAGAGACAACGTACTGAATATAACCCTAAATAGAATAAAGAAAAAAATAGAATAAACTACGCTATTTGAGAATAAAACAAAAAAAAAGCGGGACGGGATTAGCGTACACAACGCTAATAGCGATTGGCGGTGTATCGCACTTTTAATTTTGGCGCGTGCGATCTCGTCACATCACGCCACGTTGTCGTGTTCTCAATATCCGTACACTACACAGCGAATCGTAATTAGAGTAAATAACGCTAATTCGGTCGCCTTAAATTTCGACTCTATCACGTTAAATAGAGTAAATGATTCGAATTTTTTCATTATACTATTTAAGGTAAAGTTTAATTAGCGTAAAAAATCCTAATATAGGTTCGTTTTAAATAATGTGGAGTACGGAAAACGTCTGACTGTGCAAAATTGTAATTTTATAAGTAAAAAGGTACAAATAATAATTTAATAGAACCGCGCTCGCATGTGAAATCGCACTAAACAAAAAAAAACAAATCGCATCGAAAAAAACCCGTTCGCATAGCTCCGTCTGTCGACAACATTCTCGCCCGTGTGAACATTTACATGAATTTACATGTGAAAATTTTATAGTTAAACGACAACAGTATGAGTTGAGACAAATAGTATATATCTATGAGACAAATAGTACTAACGTCGTTATGAAGTAAAAATTTACGGGCTGACGATTTTCGTATGTCTAAATAATTTAGTGTTTATAATTACAACACGGATAATTATTGCCGACATAAGCTAATATAGAGTACTTAAATAAGGTAGAATAAATTTCCTCTGTGAAAAGGTTATATCATAATAATTAGCGTTTACAACTCTAATTGTTTTTTTTTTGTTTTTTTGCTCTAATTTTTTCTTTACTATAATTACGATTCACGGTGTACCGTAATTTCAGTGTTGGCGTCACGTGCGATTTTTGTACATGGTACGCACTGTACTATCGCATTGTACATGGTAAAGACCATGACGATGCCAAGTGGATGGTTTGATTCGCGTTTCGCTCATGTAGGAGGTTTGATTAAGCGTAAAAGTTTCACATTGATTTGAGCGTTCGATCTCAAGCTAATGAACGATATGAATGAATGGACTGAATATATCATGTAGTATTAAATAGTTCAATGTTAAATCTAGAATACACATTAAACCATTAGCATTATTCAACCATTATTCGTTTGAACAGAATACAAATGGTTTTTGTTTATTTTATATTAAGGTGTTGTATGTCTACTTTTCATATTTTTTTTTATCAATACATAATATCACAAAAAAAGAAAACAAAATAAAGACAAACAAAATAAATAACCACAATACAACCTTGATCACATAACAAAATCGCAAGAAACAAATGTAAACATAACAAAGAAAAGAATAAGAAAAAAAAAACATCAAACTTAACTAGGATTCAACCAACTTAGTCCAAAGACCCAGATGGTTGGTACAACATCATTATCAGCTCGATGGCTGACTAACAATACAAACACGTATTTTCTTTTATATTTTTTGATAGTTAGAATATGTTGATTACTTTAAGTACTTTTTTTTGTTTTCGATCAAACACCTTAGTCGAAGACCCAGATGGTTGCATAAACATCATTATCAGCTCAAATGCTGACTAACATTACAATCACTTATTATTTATTAATTTTCGTTGGTTATTTTAGTAGATTGATTACTTTGAGTACTTTTTTTTTGTGATCAACCAACTTAGTCCTAAGACTTAAAAGGTTGCATAAACATCACTATGAGCTCGGAGGCTGACCAACATTACAAACACTTGTTTTCAATCATAATACTTGTTTCTTAGAATACATTGTTACTTTGAATATATTTTTTTTTTTTTGTTTTTCCGATCAACCAACTTAGTCTAAAGACCAAGAAAGTTGTTGAACATCATTATCAGCTCAAAGGCTGATGAACATTACAAACATTGATATACATTTTTTAAAATACAACACAAATACTTTGACTACTTTGTTTTGGTGAAACTTGATTACTTTTTTTTTTTTTTTTATATGACTAGCATTACAAATATTAGTTTTTTTTTTTTTTTTGAAATTCAATACAAATACTTTGAATACTTTGAATACTTTGAAGTAGTTGTAACAGTAGTTTCATATATTATGCTTCAACTATTATTATATACATTGTTTATAATATAACTCCTACTTCAAATATATTAAACTGGTAATAACGTGCATTATTGTATATATTACAAATATTACTCATGTTAAATATGTATTATAAAGTTTTATAACGTTTTACACTATATCAGTTACATGTGATAGAAATATTATTCGATATGTTATATACATTGTAATTGTCGTTATATATACGACATTATGTATTTTTTGTTATTCATGTGTAAGTGTTTTTTTTTCGGCTTTTGGGAGTTCTATTTTAGGTAAGCTCATTATAACACGAAAACCTTTTTTTCGATTACATGTTATAGTGTTTGGGAATGAATACTTTGATTACATCATCATCATCATCATCATCATCTTCATCTTCATCATCATCATCATCATCATCATCATCATCATCATCATCATCATCTTCATCTTCATCTTCATCATCATCATCATCATCATCGTCATCATCATCGTCAACATCATCATCGTCAACAACATCATCATCATCATCATCATCTTCATCTTCATCATCGTCATCATCATCATCGTGGTCATCATCATCGTCATCATCGTCATCGTCAACATCTTCATCATCATCATCATCATTACATCATTATCATCATCATCATCATCATCATCATTATATCATCATCATCATCAGCATGATCATCATCGTCATCATAATCGCAACATCATCGTCATCAGCATCATCGTCATCATCATCATCATCATGATCATCATCATCACCATGATCATGATCGTCATCATCATCATCATTATCAATTTCATCTACATCATCATCATTATCATCATCATTACATAATCATCATCATCGTCATCATCATCAACCCATCTTTCAGTAGGAGCAGACAATGCTCTAGAAAAATAAATAAATAATAACTACCTTTTTTAGATAAGAATATTTAAACTCACAACCAACAATAATAAGGAAAGAGCACGAAACAAACAATTCCCAAACCCTGTAACATGTAATCGAAAAAGAGGTTTTCGTGTCATAATGAGCTTACCTAAAATATAACTCCCAAAAGTCGAAAAAAAACACACTTACACATGAATAACCAAAAACACATAATGCCGTATACATAATGACAATTACAATATATATAACACATCGAATAATATTTATATCACATGTAACCGATATAGTATAAAACGTTATAATACATATTTAACATAAGTAATATTTGTAATATATAGAATAATGCACGTTATTATCTGTTTAATATACTTGAAGCAGGAGTTATATTATAAACAATGTATATAATTTTAGTTGAAGTATAATATATGAACTACTGTTACAACTACTGCTATAGTTGTACTGTATACTTATAACAATAATAATAAATATAATGTAATGGTTAGCATAATTGTAATAAACAGAATGTAATGGTTAGATATAATTGTCATAATATATATAACATAATAGTTAGTTTCAACTATTATAATTACTATACTGTATAAGTTTATTATACTTATAATAATTAACATAATATAACGGTTAGATACAAGTGTTATAATATGTATAATATAACATTTAATTTTAACTGTTAAGATAAATATAATGTAAACTGTTATAAAAAATATAATGTAATAGTTAGTTAATAATAATAATTAACACATTATAACAGTTAGATATAGATGTTAAAATATATATACTAAAATAGTTAGTTCTCACTATAAAAATTAACACATTATGATAGTTGGACTATATATAATGTATAACTGGTTAAAACTCTAATAATATAACAGTTAGATTAAACTTGCTATAATATGTGTAGTATAGCAGTTAGATATAATATTATATAATTGTCAACCATAGTTGTTCACGGCGATTAGTGCGAATGTACCGTACGTGACGAATTATATGTCACAAACGCATTGAACCTTTTGATCAAATCGCAAAAAATCGTTAATGAATTTCCTTCCGTACTATTCCGTACATAAAAAAACAAAAAACTATTACATATAACGCAGTTTGCAAGTTTTTCCCGTTTAATGAACGGTAAAAAAATAATCTTTTTAAAATTTTATCACATTTTTTTTTGGCAACGGAATGACTTTACCAAATGGAAGCCTGTCGTTCACCTTAGGATATGCTTCGCAGTTAACGCATCCGGGTTCGAATGCTACGAAGATAGCATTTTTAGCAATTTCGTCTCTATACTATGGCGTCTTCTTTCAAAAAAAATTGAAGAAGACGCCCGTACAAATTTCAAACTGAACGCGCGAAATTATTGTGACGTTCAACGTCTCTTTTCGAAAATGTCTGTGCATTTTCGATTATATAACGTACAACTTCCGTGGTATTTCTGTTCAGTTCACTAAACAGAAAGTACCAATAAGTGCGACGCATATTTCCCGTTTTATTCCGTACATATCCGTAAAAAAATATACAGTTACAGTAATTAGTTTAAAAGTTTCCGTAAAATTTCAGTTTCAGTTTACAGTACACGTTTTTTTACGATTTTTTCAAAAGTCACGAATTATACGTTTCAATCGCAAAAAAGGAAAAAATCGCGCGATTTGAACAACTATGCTGTCAACCAATGTCAACCGATGTTTTATATAAAATATATTTATAATAACATTTGTTTTTTCTTAACAAGATAATTTTGAGAGCTCAAGAAGACTCAGCCGATGGTAGAGCGCTAAGCTCCACGTTCTGTCAACATTCCTTACAAGAGTTTATTTAATTCGAGATTTTTATATAAATGTCATAAAAAGAACAAAACTGAAAGTAAACAAATAAAACGTGCGGATAATCGGAATGAAAATTGAAACTGTAGATTGATGTACCACAAACATATCCAAAATAAACGGATCCCAACAAACAAAATAACACATCACAACATCCATTGCATCGGAACGAAAAGAATATGAAAAATCTTGGCAGAGATGTCTGCGCAACAAACCACACTATATAGATTCGAAAAGGTGAAAGGAAACCATTGTTGGCTTCGTGTTAAGAGAAAGAGGGAGAAACTAAGCGTATAAAAACTATGGCGGTATACATAATATATATATATATATATATATATATATATATATATATATATATATATATATATATATATATATATATATATATATATATATATATATATATATATATATATATATATATTACATATATTACATATATATATATATATATATATATATATATATATATTGTTACATATATTACATATATATATATATATATATATATATATATATATATATATATATATATATATATATATATATATATATATATATATTACATAAATTGTTGGGATATTGTCGTTTTCGCGACATTTCGCGAAGCGTCATACCAACTTGAATTTGTTTGACGCGAACTGTCGCGTCATCATACAAAAAGTACGATGTTGTTTCGCGACAGTACTTTTGTTGTTCGCGAGCGAAACATACTATTTCGTTTCGCGTCACTTGATTATTTCGTGTGCAGATGTTACATTTTGCGTGCAGGTGTGTTCGTGAAGCGACACGTGTTAAGTCAACGTTTGGAGTTTGTTGTTTCGAAGGAAGAAGCGTGTGCGCCTTCCTTCGTGGAACTTTCATTGAAGAGTGCATAGTCAGCTAGGGACAGACTTCGTCGCTATGCTAAGTTCTGCTTGTCTTACCTTGTTGTCTCTTGGTGTAGAGTAGCGAGTATATATAGGCAGCAGTGTACATGTGCAGAGTATCGAATTAATCGAATCTATCAATTGTATCTTACATGATTGAATCATAGAGGATTTGATATTGGAGTAAGAGATTATTTAAAGAGGATAAAGAAGAGAGAGAAGAGAGAAGAGAGATGATGTAAAGAGGCTTCGGCCAAAAACACTTATAAATCTTTTTGGCTAAATATTCCTCTTGTCTTTTATGAGCTTCCGCTGTGTAAATGATTTATGTTTTGTGAATTATTTTAAGTGAAACTCTTTTGCTTAAGATCCTACAATTGGTATCGGAGCTAGTGCTTCGGAGATAGAGAAGGAGCGCATGGGGAGGAAGAAGAATAGAAATACTCCTTCCCCCATGTCGACTTCGGAGAGAGCAAGAGAGTTCAGTTTTTCGGGTTCTCAATTTGATGAGACCCGGAATACGGAGAGAAAATTTGAGGAAATGTTTGATACATTAACGAGATATATAGATTCACGATTTCAAACTCAATCTAGTGAGAAAAGAGAATTTGCTTCATTTCAGGCTGCCGATCCATTCAGTGGAGGAGCTAGTGTGTCATGCATGAGAAGCTAGCAAGCAAACATGCATCACAACCAGCAAAGTCATACTCACAAACATATACAACAACGAAAATAAATATGAAAAGTCAATAAAATATATACACCATGAGAAGGAACAAATGTGAAAATGACCCAAGAAAGAAGGGAAAGAATACTCCCCTAGAGTGAAGTGGTAGCCACTAGGCTCTCTGGTCTTTATCACATTCCCTACAAGAGTTATCCCGTTACGACAGCAAAGCAAGAAATATTCCAACCGGAACAAGGGAAAATCCAAATCCGATCAAAAATACACTCCTTCCAAGCCAACCGAAATACAAACAAGACACAAACACACAACCAAACCGTCAAGCTGCCCGAGGAAGGCACAGCAAGGTACAGATGTGCTCCCCCACGGTCTCCAATTCCACACTTCCACCAAAAGACCAAGTTTGGAGGGAAACCTTCCGGACGTGGCTTTAGGCCGTGTGGATTAAAAACGTGGGCAGAAATAAAAGGGGAAATATTCTTAACCTATCTAGCCTCTACAGCTAGCAAGAAAGGAGAAGAAAGACACGTGGGCAATCGGTGAGAGAGAGAGCAAGAGGAAAGCTCTGCTGCCAAGAGAAAATTCTTGTCCAAAAGCTAAATTCTCTAAGTCTGAGAATTAGGCTAAGTAAGAGCTACGCTAGGCCTAAGCAAAATTAGCCTACGTCTAGTCTACTTTACATGCATGAAACTACTAAAGATGTTGGCCAATAGGCGGCCAACATCGTCTGCCGTACGCCTGACAAAATCCACAGTCCGAGGGTAAAAACCCTCCCTAACTACATGCGCGCGAACCTACATGGGTTCGCGACTTAAATAAATATATGTATCGAAGCGTCGCCCGGAAATCGCGATACGCCTCCAAAAGATACTTCACGTCGATACTCCCAAAATCGCGTGCATACGCACGAAACGAAACATACCGCACGAAACGAACCATATCGCACGAAATAAAAGGTCTAGCACGAAATACTTGAAATCGCGTCACGTCGCCCAAACGATGTTTCGGGTCAAACTTCGAAAATCGTGTACCTACGCACGAAATGAAACATATCGCACGAAATTAGTACTACTCAATGAAACCTAAAAATATGAATCGGAATTAAATCGCACGTGAGAACGAAACTCATATATGCGTGCGAAAATCGTGCGTGCATGCATCAAACCGCGCGTGCATGCATAAAATCGCGCGCGCGTGCTTTAAACTGCGCGTGCATACAAAATACCGCGCGTGCGTGAGAAATACTGCGCGTGCGTGAGAAATACTGCGCGTGCGTGCAGAATACCGCGCGTGCGTGCATGATAACGTGCGAGCGAGCCGCCGACACGATGCGGCATGACAGCTGTCGTGCATGAGAAGCTAGCAAGCAAACATGCATCACAACCAGCAAAGTCATGCTCACAAACATATACAACAACGGAAATAAATATGAAAAGTCAATAAAATATATACACCATGAGAAGGAACAAAGGTGAAAATGACCCAAGAAAGAAGGGAAAGAATACTCCCCTAGAGTGAAGTGAACCCAATAATTCCCCCCCCCAGCTCCTTAGCCTGTGGAGGAGCTGGTCAACACAGCTGAGGGCCTGGAACAGATACGGAGGTAGCAATGGTCAACCAGGTTGAAAGATAATGGAGAAGAGAGGCACTCCATGTAGAACCTTTGATCACCACCTGTACATGCATAAACACTCTGCAAACTCAACATCCCATTAGTATCACTATCCACCACATTTAGAATGTGTGGAAAGCCTTCGGTGTCGATGGTATGGATCCGTTCCGTGAAAAACGAGTCGCCATTGTTTTCCCAAAGTTCGTTACTGGAAAATGCAGGGAGAGCGGAAGCCAAATGTGCCATAATGGGCAACGGCTTGCGAGCAGAGACAAGAGGGAGGCAGATTTTGCGACCGGGAAAATTAGAGGGACGGTAGGAGAAGGTCTGATCATGCATATCTACCCCTCCACCGATTCGGAAGATAACATCCTGTCCCACTAAGCATTCGTAGTCGTTTGATTTGGTGACCAATGCTCGGACAGAAACCTCTACGGACTCACTCTCGGTTCCGTTGTGAAATCGAAAGACAAGCAGGTCCTTGGTAATTCCAAGCACCGACTCTGTGGTACCGGCTGAAGTAAGAAGCCGAGTAGATGTGGCTTGGAGCTTGTCTGCTGTCAGACCAAGCTTGAGCGCAAATTTGGATCCAAGGATCACGGGTTTGGCTCCGGTGTCCATGAGAGGGAGAGAAGGAGAAACACCATTAACATAGAAGGACATTCGAGAATTGTCCAGGAAACTGATGTGAGGATCAAGGTCACGGCGCTCATCCGCGGTAACCGGCTGAATGACAGAAAGACTACGGTTTAGTTGCAACGCCCTCAAAGCGGCGGCTGCAGCGAACTCGTCAACAAAGGGAGAGGCTTTGGGAACCTCATTAGGAAAGGGAGAGGCCCTAGGGGCCTCATCAATCATGGCTGAAAGGATGCTTAGTCGTTCTTTGACTCGATGTGCATCATGTATGGTACTATCCAGAATGGTGAGAGCTTCAGCCACAATGGAGGAAGCTGTGTCCGGTAGAGGAGAGAGAGATTCTTTCTCGAAAGAAAGTGGAATACGGGAATTCTGTAATTTACCGTCCCGATTATGATCAGGGGATCCCTTATCGAAAGTAATTGCCCGTTGTTGGACCGTGGAATCCCGGAGGATTCGACCAACCAACGATGGCGTGTGGACGACTGTCCTTGCCATCCCGTGAACTGGGTTTCATTTCGGCCATGAAGGCAGCGAATTGCTCCTTCATCATGGCGGCCATCATGACTTGTAACTCGGCCTTTTCCCTCTCTCTGCGAGAGGTCTTAGGCGGAGTCGCCTCTTTCTCTGTCTCGGAAGGAGGAGTGACCGGCTTGGCAGAACGGGCAGGAATACCACCGTTCTGAATCTGATTCTGATACGAAAAATTAGGGTCCCTAAAATGGCAACGGTGGACGTAATGTCCTATCTGGTTGCAATGGGTGCATGTGGCCGACTTATCAGGGCACATGCGGGCATCATGCCCCGTGTTTCCACATCGAAAACACAATCGGTCCCTGGAATTAAATGGCGGATTTCCCATGGCCGGCATCTTTGGAGGCCTATTGTTGGGCCATGGGCTACTAGGTGGAGAAAGTGGGGGAGCGAGTTCCGAACGATCATGAGCTTCCCACCAACATGATTGCATCTCATATTCTACCGCATATTGAGCGGCTTGATCAAATGTAAATTTCAGACCGTAAGTCTGAGTGAGATGACTTTGTATAAAACGTTTCGATTGATCTGGAAACTGTCCAACAAATTTTTGAACAGCTTCCGCATCGGACATTAAGTCCGGTAAAGCTTCTCGCAGAGTCTCCATGCGAGCACGTAAAGCACGCGCGGTTTCACCTGGTTTACGCGTGAAATTCATCAATTCTTTCACCTGATCGGGGTTTTGCATCCGATACTCGGCTTCTAAGAAATCGAACATAACAGATAGTGGATCCCGCAACGGAATAATCATTTCTGGTCGTGCTGGGACAGCAGCACGAGCGGCCACAGCATATTGGCGAGGAATTTCTGGGACTGCGGGAATTAGGACAACACCTTGGGCATCTAAGACCTCGGGAAAAGCGGCCTGGAATGGAATATCCGCTTGACCTATGACCTCGGGTGTACCAGCAAAAGGAGGGGAAAATTCCGTCATCGCAAGTATAACATTATACTTGCGGGAATATAATGTAAGGGCCGAACCTCCGAGGTACCGGCCAAGAAGGGAAAATGCCACACGAAGATCAAATCGATCTTGATAGCGAAATGCCAAATCACGCATTTCGGTATTATAGAGCATACGGAAATGGGATAAAGACATGGTATCCTTCATCCCTGAAAAGCAAAATTGCATTTTCCCCATGCCCCCCTCTGAAGAACAAGCCATGTTGTCAAAAGAAAAATGCACTAGTGGTTCCAAATTTGGACCAACCGAAAACGGATATGTGAGAGGATGGGAAAAGATTTCCTCTGAAAAGTCTCATTCGATTCTATCTAGGGATGACCTAGAGGAAACTGAGGATAATGATGAGACTGTGGTCAATACTGACCGAACTGACGGAGTTCTAGGGGCCGCAACCGAAACTAGTGCGTCCATAGACTCAGAGAAACTAGAAAGATCTAACTGCGGTGGACGGAAAAATGTCCCGTCGCGGGTAGATCCGGATTGATAATGTAAGTTATCCCAATCCGTGGGCATAAACGAAGAGAAAACCTTCGATTATGACTAAAATATCAAAACGAACTAACCGAGGTGCGTCAAGTGACAGGCCAATCCAGACAAAATAATTGAACACACGAAGTCTCTAGCAAGACCCGGTGGTCAGATCTAGCAAACAGCCGGAATACCAAAACCTCTACCCTGCAAACAATGGGGCAAGGCCGAAGGGCCAGATCTATAAAAACAAACAGAGAAACTATCCAGGCACCTTTCGGTGCAGATCTACAGCGGCACAGACAGAAAATTGTCTAAACAGTGCCACCAACGACAAGATCTATGAAAGAAAATCCAATCCAGATAGTCACAGGGAAACTCAAGGCCACTCACGGCCAGATAGCATGCAAGGAAAACAAGGAAAATGCAAATGCTCAAAAAGAAAGGTTCGTAATAGGACCAATCCACACCGAACCCCTACACGAGTGTCCAAATTACAAAGAAACGCTCCTGCACCCGCAAGGCATCGTGATACTTACAAACACCTTTAATACTCTGGTGAGTACTAAAAGTGAACCGGACATGGTCGAGGCAAGTTGGATTTTGCAGAGCTCCTTGAAATCGAACCCGCTCCGATTCTGAATAATCGTGTCAAAAACCACCGCTAAACACCAAAGCAATTAGTATCCTGCTAGGGTATGCGTATCAGCGCTATGCCACGCTATACCCAACTATAAAGCAATGATAATTTTAGGTTATAATTCGTGCAATTCTAATATATATGAATATATATTTTTATTTTGCTAAGTGTTCTGAATGATTAAGGTTGGCAAGAGGAAAATAAAGAAAATATCAAATCCAACACAACCCAAACATCAACAAGATAGCAAATTAAGTTGCACCAAAGGAAAGAAAGATAAGAAATATTGAGAAAAGTTCAAAATAAAACACAAAATACGGTAAGATTGGGCAAAAAGGTTTCCCAAACCCTAATTCCACGCTGAAAAAATCAAAAATCTGCGACCAATGAATGGTAATATGCTGACCTAGGGTTAAGAATTTCAAAAAATAAACCCTAAATACGCCCAAACCCTAAATCTGCGGCCGAAACCTTAAATCTGCGGCCAAACCCTAATTCCGCAGATTAACCCTAAAAATCTGACACAAAATCAGACCTAAATCTGCAGACCAGAAATAGAGTGGAAGCAAGATAGAAAACAAGAATTGAAAGCAAGAAAGAAGAAACCAAAAAACCAAAACAAAATGTTTTTATTTTTTTATAAAATAAAATTTATAAATTAAGTTATTTTTAAAATATATTTTCCCGATGCAAAACTGAAATCGAAAGCAAAAATAGAGAGAAAGTAGAATGAAACTTGTAGTAAAACAAAGCTAGATCAAAAGGAATAAAAAACCAACTCAAATAAAAGGTGGAAGAAAATCTAGAAATGAAAAAAATAGATTTTATATTGAAAATAATGTAATTTTTATATATATATATTTTTTTTCCTTCAGCTTTAGTTTATCACACAAAACTGAGAAGTAAAACTGAAAATGAAAGGTAAATAAGCAGGAAAATGGGAAGAAAAAAAAAGAAGAATAAAAACTGAATTTGAAAAGTAATATTTTTTTTATGAATTATTTTTATAAAAATAAACTTTTAGAAAATGTGATTTTTAAAAAGTGGAGCTTTTGGACAAGAATGCTAAGCCAGGAGGTAGCCACTAGGCTCTCTGGTCTTTATCACATTCTCTACAAGAGTTATCTCGTTACGACAGCAAAGCAAGAAATATTCCAATCGGAACAAGGGAAAATCCAATTCCGATCAAAAATACACTCCTTCCAAGCCAACCGAAATACAAACAAGACACAAACACACAACCAAACCGTCAAGCTGCCCGAGGAAGGCACAGCAAGGTACGGATGTGCTCCCCCACGATCTCCAATTCCACACTTCCACCAAAAGACCAAGTTTGGAGGGAAACCTTCCGGACGTGGCCTTAGGCCGTGTGGATTAAAAACGTGGGCAGAAATAAAAGGGGAAATATTCTTAACCTATCTAGCCTCTACAGCTAGCAAGCAAGGAAAAGAAAGACACGTGGGCAATCGGTGAGAGAGAGAGCAAGAGAAAAGCTCCGCTGCCAAGAAAAAATTCTTGTCCAAAAGCTAAATTCTCTAAGTCTGAGAATTAGGCTAAGTAAGAGCTACGCTAGGCCTAAGCAAAATTAGCCTACGTCTAGTCTACTTTACATGCATGAAACTACTAAAGATGTTGGCCAATAGGCGCCCAACATCGTCTGCCGTACGCCTGACAAAATCCACTGTCCGAGGGTAAAAACCCTCCCTAACTACATGCGCGCGAACCTACATGGGTTCGCGACTTAAATAAATATATGTATCGAAGCGTCGCCCGGAAATCGCGATACGCCTCCAAAAGATACTTCACGTCGATACTCCCAAAATCGCGTGCATACGCACGAAACGAAACATACCGCACGAAACGAACCATATCGCACGAAATAAAAGGTCTAGCACGAAATACTTGAAATCGCGTCACGTCGCCCAAACGATGTTTCGGGTCCAACTTGGAAAACCGTGTACCTAGGCACGAAATGAAACATATCGCACGAAATTAGTACTACTCAATGAAACCTAAAAATATGAATCGGAATTAAATCGCACATGAGAACGAAACTTATATATGCGTGCGAAAATCGTGCGTGCATGCATCAAACCGCGCGTGCATGCATAAAACCGCGCGCGCGTGCCTTAAATTGCGCGTGCATACAAAATACCGCGCGTGCGTGAAGAATACCGCGCGTGCGTGAGAAATACTGCGCGTGCATGAGAAATACTGCGCGTGCGTGCAAAATACCGCGCGTGCGTGCATGATAACGTGCGAGAGAGCCGCCGACACGATGCGGCATGACAACTGCAAGAAATAATAAATAAATCTGCCCGAAAAGAAACAAATTATTCATAACACATGGACTTAGCCAGGAAAGAAAAGTCAAAACAAGATCAGGTAAGTAAGGATAGAATTCCCCCCCCCCGAAGCTCTTTAGCCTGCAGGGGAGCTGGTAAGGACAGCCGGTAGGTCGTGATACCCGTGGCAAAACCATTGTCCAGCCGGGATAGTGTGCACAGATGGAACCAAACACTCCATATGGAAACCCAGATTGCAATAGTCACAAAGGAGCATTGTTGTTTTCCCATCAGATCGCCAGCATAACGGGCACTCAGTGGCCTCGGTAATCGGCATCCGCCAGGGGGCACAATTCTTTGAATGCTCCCGCAAAGTTTGCGTGTTGGCCCCTTGTAGGCTTAATAATCCATTCGGGTCAATTTTTGTTATCCTCAAGATATGAGCTAAAACATCCGTGTTGAGTGTATCAAAAGTTTGCCGTCGCAAATAAACGTAATCCCCCACCCTGGAGGGTTTTTGTTGTGGCCGGTAATTGCCACTGTGAGTTGTTGCGAACCGTAAGGAGTCGCGATATTGGGCAATATGCAAGTTTTCAAAAGCCATGGGCATTTCTCTAGCGAAAAGCAATTCTCGGTTAGTAAGTTCTTCAAAAAACAGAGAATCCGACATAAGAGGTAGAGGTAAGATCGCGGCTTTCTGTACATTCCTACCTAGTAGTGGTTTTCGACCAAACAACAGTGAATAGGGGCTGAAATTTGCAAGACTGGCCTGTACAGACATGCGATAACCCATGACAATATATCCCAATGATTCATCCCACACCGTAATTTGTTTTTCTAAGCAATGTTTACGCAAAGCACGCTTAAAGGTTTGTACAGCTCTCTCTGCCAAACCGTCTACTTGAGGATGATCTTGGCTCGTCCGCCGCTGATCGATTAACGCCTCGTCCAGCATCTTTTGAAATTCGCCACGGAACTCAGTTCCTTGGTCGGTAGTACTTCTGCATGGGCTCCATAACGGAGGAGCACGTGCTCTTTGAAATCTGTGGTGGTAAGTTTAGCAGTTTTCTGCGAGAGTGCTACAACTTCCACCCATTTACTGAAATTCTTGATCATTATCATGATGTATTGTTTGCCCCTCCGGGAAAGGGACCTGCAAGATCACACGACCACCTGTAAAAGAGACCCTGAATAGGCAAGGGCTGAAGGGAGGTCTGTCGGTTAGAAAATAAAGTTCGTAGCCGGTCACATGTGCTACATTCCTGCAACACAGCCGCCACATCAGCCTGCATGCCGAACCACCAATATCGTGCCTGTACCAAACTCAAAGTCCGTTTGGTGCCGTAGTGTCCAAGGTCAGTATGAATTTGGTTGATTAGTGATAGTCGTTCCGTCGGCCGTGAGAAATGCTGGTGACTTCCATCTGAGAGAAGACGAATAAGTGAGCCCCCCATCCATAAATAACTTTGGGCTCTCTTACGAACACGCTCCTCTTCCATTGGTGGGGTGCCCGCCCGAAAAGACTGAGTAGATAGAAAAAGAATTAAAGCACTGTCCCGCCATGGATCATGTTCGGTTTTGTGGTTTGTCGGTGCGGCAAAACTGTAAATCAAATGTGCTCCGGCTGATAAGGAGGCAATTGATACGTCATCAAAATCCTGTCGTACACCGTAATCATTGGAGTGGGCAAAGGGTTCCTTGAGAGGCCGTCGGCATCCAAACTAAGGAGCCCGCGCCGATGGATTATTTGCATGTCATACTCCTGTAAAATAAGAGCCCAACGGGCTAATTTGCCGGATAACTTGTCATTTGTCATCAGCCAATGCAATGGTTGATGGTCAGTAAGAAGGGTAAAAGGCTTCCTATAGAGATAATGTCGTAAATGCACAATACCCCAAACTGCGGCAAGGCATTCTCCCTCGTAACTACTGTAATTTGATTCCCATTGATTGTTGCTTCTACTAGCGTAAGCCACCACATACTCCTCGCCTTTGAGTTTGCGTTGAGTTAGGATAGCGGCGATACCGGGCTTACCAAAGTTAGTCTGTAGACAAAACGGTAATTTATGATTTGGGGGACGGAGGATGGGAGTGGTAGACAGTGCGTCCTTTAATCCCTAAAATTCCTCGATCTTAGAGGGTCCCCACGTGAACGGGACTGATTTCTTCAAGATTTCATTTAATGGAGATGCAAGTGTGCTGAAACTAGGAACAAACCGCCGGTAATAATTGGCTAACCCTAAAAATGCACGCAGGCTAGTCAAATCAGTTGGAGCCGGTATTTTACTAATTGCTTCCACTTTGAATTCTAGCGGAGTAATTCCCTCAGATGAGATAAAATGCCCAAGGTATGGGACCTCTTCGGCCCCAAAGGTACATTTGGCAGGATGACATGTAAGTCCCACTTTTTTTAATTACTTCAACACCCACTCTATATGCAATGCATGTTCCTCTATAGAGGCTGGAGCGATGATTATATCGTTAATATAGCAACGAGCAAACTTACACCCCCCCAAGACTGAGTCCATGACTTTTTGGAATACTGCCGGTGCATTCTTCAGTCCAAAGGGCATAATCGCCTATTCCCAACGTCCGTCACTAACCCAAAAAGCAATTTTGTGTCGATCTTTTTCCTCTATTTCGATTTGATTAAATCCCTGTCGCAGATCTAGGATGCTAAAATATTTAGCTCCGCCCACGTGATCAAAAATGTCCTCGGCCAACGGCATTGGATGTCGGTCTTGGATTGTACGTGAATTCAGTTCTCGATAGTCCCCACACATGCGACATTCTGTAAAATTCCCCTCAGCGTCTTTTTACGAGGCATGACAGTGGGTGCCGCAAAAGTGGAATCGGACCTATTAATCAGACCTGCCTCTTTTAACTCTGCGCATCGTTTGTCTACAAATTCACATTCGGTTTCGGATAGACGATGCTTGGGCTTAAATATAGGTCTGTCATCTTCCAAGTCAATAGACATTTTGGAAGTGGTGTGTCGACCTAAGTCTTTCATAGAAAAAGCAAATGCGTCTACGTTTTGGTTTATGACTTCATGTAACAGTTTGTGTTCAGTTTCGGTTAGTCCAGTTCCAAATTTCCATGTCGGTTTTTCATGGGTGTTAATGGTCATGGCTTCCATGGCTTGTGCAAATGCTAGCTGTTCATCTGCTATCAAGGAGTGACCCAACTCATACTCGACAGGAAGCAGATGCAAACAATTTACTGCGTGATGCCAACTTCTATACGGAAATGCAACGGTCCACTGTGGTGATGGGCGTACCGGTACTAGAGATCTAGCGGCCGTGTATGCTGGGAGAGACCAACTCATATGACTAGGTTCCAAAAAATCATAAATAGTGTGATCTGTGTCAGACTTAGCGGTAAAAGGAAAAAGAGCAAACTGAAAAATTGTACCCCGAAGAGAAGGTGAGGACTTGAAGCTGTGTGTTTGAATGGTGTATGCCCCCCCTCAGCTGATTGAGACTGGTGGTTTTATGCGTATCGACCAGCTGCGAACCCCATGCCTAAGAGAAATGACAGTGATTGGGGATCCATGACACGACCAAGTAAGGTGCAGCGCTGCCTCTTTGTGAGTCCCGGAGCAGCAGTGGTGCCTGAGATGAAATATAAAAGATGTTCTCGTTCTGTGGCAGTAGGTTCTTCTAAGCTGTCTGTATGCGTATTCTGAAGCATGCCCGGTCCATTATTGGGGTATGCGTGAGAATGTGGATATGCAACTAGTGTAGGCAGTGCACGTAGTGGTTGGCCAAGGATGCTAACACCAAATGCATAAGGATAGTCTGTCTGTATACACGTCTAGACCTTATGACATGGAAGAAGTGCATCTTGAATGGAAAGGTTAGGTGGACGGACAGCGAGGTTAGCTTCTCGGAGCCGCCCCTTGTCCACCAGGTTAGTCCACTTGGAACAAACCCTGTGGGCCATTGAACCGTGGCGTGCGGCATCAATGATCAGTGGTGGTCCAATTAACGATTCAATGCATTTATAATCTGCGAGGACCGTAGGTCGGGGGTCATTGTAAGCTGGTACGTTCTCTAAGATGTATCCAAAAGGACGATCCAATTTTTGGAAGAAATGGATCAGACAAACCACCTCGAAGAACAGCTTAGTGCGCGGATCTGCAAGACCTAAACCTTTCCCTGCGCTAGACATACCCTGACATTCCTATTCGGCAAAGAGGTGATCAATTAGTTCCAATTCAATTAAATGATGAATCCCTATTAGCCGGATATCCTGTGGCAACGCCGAATACATATCGTAGAACGCAGACTGGGGTAAGAGATGAGGATAATATTCGTGCAAGACTTGACAGTTGTGCAACTGAGCGCGCCTGGCTAAAGGATCAATATCTTCGAAACAATAATGCTTTATCCTAAAACCGTTCCGAAGGCAAGAGAGAAGTGAAGTCCCTATTCTCGCAAAAAGGTCTAAGATAACGAGACCGTTTTGGTGAGGTTGTAAGTTGACAAGTGTCCACCTAATGGGCAAGAACCAGAAAGGATCTATTGCACTGGAGGGTGGATCTGGAATACTAAATAAAGGAATTGGTATAGTAAATCTATATAGTCCGTCAAAATCTGAAGAGTCAATGGTAAATCTGGGTGTACTAAAAAATTCTGGTAAATTCGGGGAATCTGGTGAGATTTCATCCGCTGTTAGAGATTCAACGATGTCTATACCTATGCTAACTGCGGCATAGGCTGGCAAGATCAGCGCCGAATGGGCCGTAGTAAGCATGGGTTGTCGGGGCGAGATAAGGGGTAAGCAAATTTTGCGTTCCGGAAAATTGTTACGTCTGTACGAAGATGTTTGATCATGCATATCAACCCCCCCCCAACTCGGAAGATAACGTCTTGACAGACCAAACATTCATAGTCACTACACTTGGTGACCAAGGCGTGAGCATAAATTTCTGCAAAATCCGTCGCTGATTGACTCTCAAACTCAAAACAGATTAGATCTATCAAAATACCGAGGACTGGCTCTATGGTACCTGCGGAAGTCAATAGACGTGTGGTAGTGGGTTGTATCTTATATGCTAAAAGACCTATTTTGATGGCAAAATCAGAACCGAGGATAATTAGCTTTGCGCCTGTATCCATGAGAGGAAGTGCTGGAGCAAACCCATTAACTGTGAACACGCCCAATTTGTTATCTAAAAAACTGATGTGAGGAGTGAGACTAGACCGCTCTTCAAGAGTAATAGCTTGAAGGGAGAGAGCATTACGATGGTTTTGTAATGCTTGGAACGCAACTGCTGAAGGAGTTAGATCTATAGTTTTTTCGTTGTTATCCAACTCGGGAAGCATGGTGGACAGGATGGACAACCGTTCTTTGACCTTGTATGTGTCTTGTATGCTCCTCTCTAAAACAGTTAATGCTTCAGCGGTGATGCTTGAAGTCGTTTTTAGAATAGGGGAGCGGGGTTCTTTAGCAAATGATAGTGGGATACACGTGTTAATGGATTTTGACTCACGATTATGATCGAGAGTCCCTTTAAATTGAGCCGCCCGCTGTTGAACAGTGGACTCCCTATGAGATCGCCCAGCAAAAGAGGGCATGTGGACCACAGTTCGAGCCATTCCGGTTAATTGCGGTTAGACCTGCGCCATAAGCGCGGCAAACTGCTCCTTCATCATAGCCGCTACGGTGGCCTACATCTTGGCTTTCTCTCGGTCCCTCCTGCTGATTTTTGGAGGGTTGTCTTTCTCCACTCCTTTGGGTGGAGTGACTAATTTTGCCGAGCGAGCAGGTATACCGCCGTTTTTGATTTGATTTTGATAACTCAAATCGGGATTTTTAATGTGACATCGATGTACATAATGACCCGTTTGATTACAATGAGTACATGTGGCGGTCTTATCCGGACAGCTACGTGCGTCATGACCAGTGTTACCACATCGAAAACATATACGAACATTAGGGTTTGTTGGTAATGTTCCCATGGCTGGAGTCCTTGGGGGTCTCAGATTGGGCCATGGGTTGCGTGGATTAGGATTAGGATTCGGGTTTGCATTTGGAGAAAATTTGGGTCACTCATGAGCGTCCCACCAGCTGGTTTGCATTTCATACCGTACGGCATACTCTGTAGCCTGCTCGGAGGTAAATTTGAGGCCATATGCCTCAGTCAAATGGCTTTGAATGAAACGTCAAGATTGGGTGGGAAATTGCCGCACAAATTTTTGAACTGCCTCTACGTTTAACATGAGATCTGGCAGTGCTTCACGTAATGTTTCCATACGTGCTCGCAACGCCGTAGCGGTTTCGCCTAAGCGACGTTCAAAATTCATTAGTTCTTTAACCTGATTAGGATTCTGCATTCGGTACTCTTCTTGTAATAAACTGGAGACAAACGATATCAAATCCCTTAGTGGAACCAGCATTGCAGGGCGAGCTGGGATTGTTGCCCGAGCCGCAACGGCGAACTGATGAGGGACCTCAGGTATTTCCGGTGAAATTTTGTTACCTGCAGAGTCATAAACTGCGGGTACCGCAGCTTGGAAAAGAATTTCTTGACTGCCTGTTATGGCTAAAGATCCAGAATATGCGGGTGCCATTTCTGTCATAGCACAAATTGCCGCATATTTCCGTGTATATATGGATAGTGCATATCCCCTAAGGTATCGCCCAAGTAACGAAAAAGCAACTCGTAAATCATAACGGTCTTAATACCGGAATGCGAGATCGCGCATCTCGGTATTAAAAAGCATTCGAAAATGTGACAAGGAGATAGTGTCCTTGAGACCGGAAAAACAAAACTGATTTCTACCTCCTCCAGTGTCTATGGGCGAGGCCATATCCCCAAAATAGGAATCTGAGTTTGTGTGTATATTTCCGCTCAAAGGCAAAAGCGAAGGTAGTAGATTTAGATCCCGGATATCAAAGGAGTCTATATCCGAATCTTCCCCCCAGCTATGGGAAGAGGATGAGGAGACAGATGATGTAGATCTATATGTAGTGGTAATACCAGATCTAGAGTCGGGTGAACCCGTAAGCTAAGACAGAGCAGAATGACCAGTATGATCTAAAAGCTGGACAGGAGGTGAGCGGTCAGGAATCAAATCCCGATCCGGTCCACGGTAAAGACTGGAGCTCCTAGTGGTACCAGCTAGAAACGGTAAATTGTTCCAGTCTGTTGCAATGTAAACTGACAGTCGTCTTATCCGGATGCAACTAGATGTCGGACCCTACTCAGGGTCAGTGTGCAAATGCCCACCGCGAGATTTAATAATCAAATCACACAGGAAGTATTCAAATTCACGCAAACAAGCACCCACGTAAACAATTACCCCCGTAAACGATTTGATCTATTCTCTATCACCGGGGTTAGTCTAATCGTGGACACCCCTAACAAGGCTGTTCACGGCCAGATCTAAGCAATCCCACAAAAGTCACTTCAAGCCACTCGAAGAAGAAACATGTCACCAATGCAAGGCCACTTGTGGCCAGATTTAATAAAACAGAAAACTATTCAAGGCCCACAAGGCCAGATGTAGTAAACAAAAAATAATCCTGGCCCAACAAAGCCAGATGTAATAGACAAGAAGTCGCTATCCAACACCAATCACGGTCAGATCTACAGAAAATGCAACCACAATGCCTATGCGAAAATGAAGGTACGGCCTTCGGTCGGATTTTAACCCCTCTAGGTTATCGCGCTTAACAACCTATCATGCGCCTGCAACCACAAGGACCCGATTACTCACCTGAAGCGGTCTGTAAGGTCTCCTAGCGATGCTCCAACCTCCCTCCAATTTCGAATCGTCGAGAAGAGATCACAGCTCAAAATACCAACGCAGTTAGTAGCCTGTTAGGGCACGCGTATCAACACTATGCCACGCTCTGCCCGTCTATAAAGCAATGATAATTTTCGTGATAATTCGTGCAACCTAATATTTATATATATTTTTCTTAGGTTTTTTTTTTTTTATGATTTTTTAAGTTTTCTAGGTTTTCTGCGTGAGTTAATCCGGTAGGAAGAAAGAAGAGAAAACGATACCGGACAGTTCAACAATCTGAAATTCAGCAACTTAAAAACAAAGTAGGCGAAAAATAAAATGAAATCAAAGCATAACAAAAAATTTATACTTTTTTTTTTCCTTTTTTTTTATTTCAACAAATTCAAAACAAACTAGACCGAAGACACCAGGAATAAAGAAAATTGGAAATGAAACGAATGAAAATAAACTAGAAAGAAAGAAAACAATTGACACAAAAAATAAAGAAAATTAGAAAGAAACAAATTAAGAACGGGAATATTTGCAACAGTAGCCACTGGGCCCTAAAGTCATCAATATTCCCTACAAGAGTCCAATCAGCTGGTAAGAACCCTTCCTTAGCGAGATGAAAGAGCCGCGATAACCGGTATTCCTCCAAGGCCAGGCAAGGTGAGTACCAGCGTGTACGGTCAACGTCCAGACAGCAAGAAAACACCAAGTCCACAGACACAATCCACAAATCACAGCAAGTAGAAGATGGTCTGGAGGAAAACCTTGCAAGTTGGCTTGCGCCGGTAGATTAGGTAAGGTCTTAGTACAAAAAGAAAGACAGCAAGAAAACAACAAGTCCACAGACACAATCCACAAATCACAGCAAGTAGAAGATGGTATGGAGGGAAACCTTGCAGGTTGGCTTGCGCCGGTAGATTAGGTAAGGTCTTAGTACAAAAAGAAGGAAAAGCTCAGAGACAATTACTAGCATGAAACTATGGGTCTGAAAAAGGAAAAGCCCTAACTCAAAAACTAGCCTATCACTAAATATTTAGGTGAAAACCCTAAAATCACAAGGTTCGACAAATCCCGAGAAAAAACATGCCAAAAAACGACAACCTTCCAATGTTGGATTCCCGTACTTAATTTGAAAAAGTTTCTATCTCGCCAAATGGCATTTATCCTATGCTTTCACTAATCCGTACGGTTACACTAATTCCTACATGTCTCTGAGCAGGCTGGCTTCTATGTTAAAACGCTGCCAGTTTCAAGAGACGACCGCTGCGTGGCCGCCTCAGACTGCCTTACATCTACACCTCGAGGATAAAAACCCTCCCTAAGATAAGCAAAAATGATGCATGAACCTCCAAGGGTTCATGACTTCAAACACCTGTCAGGTTTGTGGCCGTTTGAATTCCTGACGTCTGATGTCGTACCGTGGTCCAGTTCCACGCTGATTTTACACTGTGTTCCCGTAGTTCCGTACAAGAGTATATTTCGACCTTTGTCCCGTACGAATCTCTAGTTGTACCCTCGGGTATGTACCTGTCAGGTCACCAAAACTTCAATTAGTACATGATTTAATCAGAATACGTGCTGACGACTTTCGGCATGACAACGTCCTTGTTTTTTATCTCTCTTTTCCTTTTGAAGTTCTCCAAGTCCCCATAGTTTTATTCATCTCTTCTCATTCGATGTGAGCGCAGTGGATAACGTGGCCGAAGTGGTTATACATAGCCCATTTGTCATAGTGGTCAACAACACACAATATTGTCAACACATGGATAATTGGTATCTTAAGCGACTACAAGACATTTCAAAAAAATGGACGAAATAAAAGCCTTGATGAAAAGGGAAGCTCTCAACCAAGACAGTTTGACTTCTGAAGAGAAGAATCACCTCTCTAACTCTAAAAAAAAGATGGAGTTTAAACATGAGAAGGTGACATATCTTAGAATACTTGAGATGGAGACCAAGAGTTTAGGGAAAGTATTGGAAAAACGGGAAGACATCCCAAAAAAGATGGAAGAATTGAAAGCCTTGAAAGAAAGGGAAGCCCCAAATCTAAAAGATTCTCTACACCGGGACAGTTCTACCGAGAGGGATAACCTCCTTGAAGTGGAAGAGAAGATAAAGATGCTCGAACTAGATGAAGCGCATTATCGTAATGTTTTGGTAAAGCTTTCACCAAGTCCACAATTTGACATCAGTGGTGTTCCGGCTTTACAATTTGGAAAAGATGGAATGATAACAAAGTTGAGAAAAGCTCTTAAGAAGATTGTCAACGCCAACAAAAAGTATGGCGACTTTTCATCGACGAGATATTTGGAATTTGAGCAATCGGTATTTGTAGATGGTCACAAGTACCAAACATTGATGATTCGTAAATGTTACGACGCAATTATGGCAGAGATGCAAGTTTGGTCGCAAGGCAATGACTCAACTATCTCCAAAAAATGCATAATTAACTTGAAAATTTTATGGACTATTCTTGGAACTCTTGGGATTGGTAAATCTATGATGCTTCTCTACCTCGTATATGTTTTTAGGCGTCTTAGTTGGATTTTCAAATACAGACACCATGTCGTCCCGAATTGCACGTTTGTTATTACTTCCGAAAGAATCTCTGATTTTGACTCTTTCGATCGATTAATATACGGTGTGAGATTTGTTTTTAACAGCCAAAAGGTTTTCGGTTTATATGATACTGTCCTTGGAGTGGTCGATGCTCAAGTTGTTACTTTGGCTATAACTCCGAGGCGAAAAGATTGGTACAACGAGTTTAAAAAATGGTAATATCATAAATTGGCCTACATGCCATTGTGGAGTAGGTCAGAGTTTTCTGAATTTTTCGACGGTTTGTTTAGGTTACCCTTTTGAAAAGCGTATTGAAGCGTGCATTAACTATTTTGCAGGCAGCGACGAGTTTTTCAACCTACAAGTGACTCCCAGTCAGTGGATGAAGAATTACACACGTTGATTAACAACTTTTCCAAACCCTAAAAGTTGATGCATATTTCGGGAAATCATTTTAGCAACCCACCGGATATTTTCCACGACTTTGTTCACATTGTTCCTCATGACAATTTCCAAGAGTTTACATATCGTCATGCGTCGTTTTTTGTTACAAAAAAGTTGTTTTTGAAATTTAAAAGTGATGATTTGTTGATTTGGGGAAATCGATTGAATATGCTCGTAAAAAATTTCAAGGCGTTTTGGCTGGGAACATGTTTGAAGTATTTCCTCTCGACAAATTGAGGAATGGCGGCGATTTTCGTATGAAAGATCTCAAAACTCGAAGTTTTTCAACAATTTCGTTGAAAGAAAGCCGACTTGTTTCGATGAAGGAATTTACATCGTGTTTTGAAGGTGACGAGGGAATCATTCTTGTTTCCCAACCACAAAATGGCTCGGCTATGAATTTTGTTGCAAGAGGTCACTTAATGAACGCAACCTTGAATTTGAAACATGGTTTCATTGTCAATTCCGTCAATGTTGATTGGTTTTTGAATTTGGAAGAAAAAGTCAATTTGGATATTTGTTACATTGTACCGGATGAGTTGTTAAATGATTAACCCGAGCAATCAATCAATTCTGCTTGTGACACGCAAAACAAACGTAGGAATAAAGTATCGTCGATGTTCTCAAACGAACCAACGAAAAAATAGAGAAGGTTGTTAAAACTATGAAAGACATGGATCAATATGCCATCGGTATTCCTGTGAGTGACGATACTCAACAATTTAATAAGCATCAAATTGATTCAACATGTAATTGAATTAGAATCTAATTGAATAAACGTATAATTTAATTAACACTTAATGTATGCGATGTCAAGGTTTTTTGCTAAACTTTTTTGAATCATTTTGATTTTTTTTCAACTATGTTTTGGATCTACTTTAAACTAAGGTATACTTCATCAAATGCATCGGAAGCATCAATATGAGGGAGAGGGGCGGCGAGGGGGAGGCGAGGTGGGAGATGGGGAGAAAGAGAGGGAGAGGAGAAGGAGAGAGAGAGGTTAAGGTTTTCCGCATTTTGTGCATTGGGGGCATCATTAGGAGGGGGTGGAAGAGAGGGAATGGAAGGGGAAAAGGGAGTGGGAGAGAGGGAGTGGAGGGAGAGAGAGAGAGAGAAAGGGGGGGCAAGGGGAGGAGAAGGGGAAGGAGGAGGGTGAGGAGGAAAGGGAGTGGGAGAGGATTTGTGATGTTAAAAGAAAGATTAATATTGTTTTTTTTTAATGCAGTTAAAGGCTTTACCGGCTCAGGCTTCTCATTGATTGGCTCTCTCATCGCTCTTCTAGGTGCCTCTTCGATGGGTACATTCTCTTTCATTTTTTTTATCTTTTCTGTTTTTTTTTTTTTTTTGTTTCTTTTTTTCGTCTCTTATTGATGCTATTTGAGCATAATTATATTTTTATTAAATCTGATGTGTAATTGTTTTATTTAACCTAAGTTTGGGTCAATATGATGAGTATTTGCTTGAATATTTTATTTTGTTGTTGTTTTTTGTTGTTTTGGCTTATTTTTGTTGTTATTTTATGCTTTGTTTTAGTTTCATTTTTTATATTTTATTTTACTTTATTTCCACGGGGGGTTCGGGAAATTTTTGTTGTTCAAGTGAAACTCTTGCCTTGTTTTTTGTTCGCTTGGAACTCTTTTTTTCTGTTTTTTTTTTTTGTTTAGGATGACTGTTTTATCATCTTTTTTTATGCTGCTTCTCAGTCCATCACCTGAATCAAGTGAAGTTTTTTGTATTTTTTTTGTTCACATTTTAGTCGGGGAAAGGTTACGTTGTCACCTTTGTCATCTAATGGTACTCATGATGGATTCTTCTGTCTTTTTCCCTCCCTCCCTCCCTCCCTCCCTTTCTCTCTCTTACCTCCCTTTATCCCTCCCCCTCGCCTTCTCACTCGGTATTTCTTAGCTTATCTTCTCTGGATAGTTATTACATTGCAAGATCTCTGCTTGTGATTAAACAATTTCATTCGTTTTTTTTTCGCAAAAGCATAATAACCGAAGTAGATTCATGTGAATATTTGTCTTTAGTCTTACCTCTCTACTTTCCAAAAGTTTTATTATGACAGGGCTATGAAAGAATTCTATGAGCAAGATATTATGGAAATCTTTTTTTTTTTTCTTTTGTCGTTCTTCTTTTTTCTTTCTTTTCTCTTCCTTCTTCCTTTTCTTGTTCTTCTTTCTTCTCTTTCGCTTTTCTTTTTTCCGTTTTTCTTTATTTCTTCTTTCTTCATTCTCCTTTTTTATTTTTTCTGTTGTCTTTCTTCCTTCTTCCTTCTTTCAATTTTTTTTCTTCCTTTTTCCTTCACTGTTCTCCTTTCTTTTTTTTCTTCCTTCTTCCTTCTTTCCATTTTCTTTTCTTCATTCCTTCTTTCTTCTTCCTTTCCGTTCCCTTCTTCCTTCCTTTCTTCTTTTTCTTCCTTCCTTCCTCTTCCTTCTTTCTCCTTCTTGCTTTTGTCTTTTTGCTTCTCTCTTCTTTCTTCTGTCTTTTGTCTCCGCTCCCCTTTCTCCTTTCTCCTTTCTCCTTTCTTCTTTTTCTTTTCCCTTTCTTCTTTCTCCTTTCTCCTTTCTTTCTCCTTTGTTTCTTTTTTTTTCTTTTTCTTCTCCCCTTTATTTTGACAACGTCGATTGACGTTTAACTTTGTTTGTTGATGCAATTTTAATCCCGAATATGACTTTAGAAGATGATGGTTTATAAAACACAGCACAAAGTTATCAGCTTGCAACATTCACAATTATTAGTGTTGTTTGCAGGGAAGGGAAGGCAAGATTGGCGGTTTCTCTTTTACGAGGATTTCAGAAATTTTGACGCTCAAGTTCGATTTTGGCAAATTGCATACAACCGTTTATCGCTCGTTCCTACTCGCCCTTTACCGTTTTTTTCGTTAATTGTCGTTTTTTGTTGTTTTTGTCGTTTTTTGCTGTTTTTCGCATGTTTTTTAATCGCCATAAATTTGAGGTTTTTCCTAGTTTTGCTATGTACACACATTTGTAGTCTATAAATTTCCAAGAGACTCGGCCTTGTCGATGTTAAGAATAATTGTATCTTCATGTTCTTCACACATGAAAATGAAAATCGAGTGGAATTGTAGTTTTTTGGTATGACATGGTGTACATTTTCATGTTTTTCGAGGTAAATGTATACTAAACTGAGATTGCCGTTTTTTGCTGTAGAAAAACTGTATGTTTTTATGCTTCTTTCATAAATTGACAAAAAATAGGAAGTGGACTTTTTCTATGACATAATTACACATTGTAAATTTGTCGAATACACTAATTAATTACCACAAACCCGAGGAGTCCTTATTGACATATTGAGGAAGTTCTGTGATTGCGAAAAATAGGATAGTTCTATTATGTTTTTTTAGTTATTATTTCTCAAGGGAAAGAGGACCATAAACAGTAAGATAGTAATTTGAAGCTATAAAAATAGGGCAGTTTAAAAAAAAACTTTTTTGGATGTTTTCAAAACCTGACCCAGATTGTCACAGTAAGTTTCTAATATTGGGAAACATTTGTTCATGGGATTGTGGAGCACTTTTTGGATTTTTGTGATCTAATCTCCCCCTCTCTCCCTCCTCCCTCTCTCCCTCTCCCTCTATTCCTCTCCCCCTCTTCCCTATCATCATCATAAACAGCTTTAAAACAGAATCGCGTCTCGGTCAAAAGTAAAAAACACAAAGAAAAAAAATATAAAAAAATATATAAAAATAGAAATATGTATGAGAATAAGTGTTATTTTTTTGATATATTTTTAAGTTGTGTGTACCTTAAACGAAGGTGGAGACTACGGGGATTTGAAACCCTTTTTTTCTATTGTAGAAATGAAAAGGGGAGAGGAAGAGGAAGAGGGAGGGGGAGGGGGGGAGGGGGGGAGGGAGAGGGAGGGGGAGAGAGAGGGGAATGGGAAGGAAGAGGAGAGAGATATGGAAAAAATCCAATGGAAGTTATGCCTAAATCAGAGTTCATTTTTTCTTGGCAAAAGGCCTCGAACCCAAATAAGAGTTAATAACACTAATTTTTTAAACACCAATTATTTCTTAACATTAATAGCGATTCACGGTGTAAAACGTGTTTAGTGACATCGAATGTAACGAGTGAAGCATTGAGCTGTGCGTTTTTCGGGCGCTGTGAACATGAGCGGTCGGTTTCGCGCATCGGGAGGGATCCACGTCGCCCCCCCATCATCATTTCGTTTTACGACGCGCCGCGCCGCGCCACGCGGCCGTAAAAATGTGCATATATGTTTCGGGTTTTTTATTATTTGTATTTTTGTTTATATTAAAAAAAACAAAAACACATAGTAAAAAACCTTAGACGTGCAAGCCCTAATCAAATACCCGGTAGGTATCTTATAGTGGTGAAACTTACGGCGCATTTCTAACGGTGAACCGAGGGTACCCAAGGATCACCACACCGGGGAAACTTGAAACGAACACTAACTGTACTGTAGTTTTAGTGTTGTGTATCATGAAAAATTTTATCTCGATAACTTCGATCCTCGATATATCGAACCGTTAGAGGGCTCGATGTATCGCTCCGGGACAAAAAAAAAGTATCGCGACATATTTGGTGGGAGGTGGGGTTCCGTACAATTGAAATCGGAAAGAATGAATGAAAAATTGTACCGAAGAACAACTCTCGCGGGGAGGGGGGGAGGAGTTGGTTGATTTTTTTTTGGCAACCAAACGTCGCGTCAATATATAGCGATACAAATTATTGATAAATCAAACCGATATATGGGTAAAATATAACGAAATTGAGCTTCCAGATGTATCAATTATCGGGTTCCCAAAAATAGGTACAGAAAGTTTATCGGTAGAGGGATCTCAACACACAACACTAGTAATGAGACTAAGGATATCTCCTATGAGATATGGCAATAACATGTTTGGTAACGTCGAATACAACGGCTGCTTGGCTATCTTGTGAAACGACACTGTGAAGACGAATTATGGACGATGTTCACAAAGGGTAAGGTCCAAAGACTGCGAAGAAAAAACTATCACGGCACAAAAGGGGTAAAATAAAACGAATAAACGTATCAAATAGAATTGTAAATAAAGAATCAGTGCACAAAAATGGGACGCTAAATTCAACTCCGAGGTAAGTAACCACGAAAAATAAATAACACTACAAAAGATAGACTACAAAAAAAGAAGAAACCTACAGTATATGACTACCCATAACCCTACAATTTAAAATCCACGCACGCAAATAGCGTGGACGTTGACTTAATTCGTAGGTGGAGGATCTAAGAGGAACCGCCTATCATTTCCTATCGCGATCCACCGAAGGAGAGCCCTAGGTTGCTCTCGTTGAAGGGCAATTGAGACATGCTCGCAGTAAATGGCTTGATGGAAGATTCAAATGTGTTTCACGCACAATTGCACAGGAAATCGCCAAAGGACTTCACCAAAAGGCTAACAATCTCCCACGCAAATGGGATAAACTACTTTGCTTGTTCTTAACGAGAAGAATCTCGTTCCTTAAAAGCAGTTGAGTCTTAAGCCATCACGCTCGTATCCAATGGCGCACGAGATAAAACGATGGTCATAGTCGGATCAATGAGGATTGCATCACCTACGGTCCTCCCAAACCGTAGAGCAAAACCAAGTCATCCTGGGGACTTCTAAGACGATAACAATCAGACATTTAGAAAGAGAGGGTGAGGGAAACCCTAGCGCAAACGTAAGGAATACGTGAACACGTTAGACAAAGTGTCCAAAATGTCCAAGTGTCAACAATGTTGGTTTGGATTGAAGCCACGAACCGGCCCCCGACTCGAAACATGAACAAAAATGGGTATGCAAATGAACAAAAGTAACGAGTCTAAGAGGCTGTTAACTTCACTGGTGGTGAATTCCTCTAATATGCGTTATTGCAAATTAAAGTTGTTTTCGGAATGAGAGATGGAAAACGTCGAACGTGAATTCAACCATCTAGAGAATGTACAACTACGAATCGTTATTAGCGTCATGGTTTTTTTGCCACTTCAAACATATTTTCTCCGTTCACACTTGTTGGATTTTCAATTTGAGATGATAATCAGAGGTGAGAATGTTACCTTTCAATTGCAACCGTCACATCCACAATCCGACAAGTGTGTATGGAGAAAAGATGTTTTAAGTGGCGAAAAAAAAATTACGCCAATAACAATTCACGGTTGTAGTGTACGACTCGAGAAAAGGCTGCAACCATTTTCAGCAGTTACACCTTGACTCGCTATTAGGGCACTTTCCCATGTAACCGAAACTTTAATCTTGTAAATTTATTGCTAACGAAGATTCTCCGTAATTGAAAAGTGACAAGCGTAGGCATGTATGGAACATGTGACAGATAAACGATACACAAAATGTTGTGAAAATTCCACTCGGCTTCAATTTCAGATGTCCACCCGTATGCTGAACAGTTTCTGTCACTTCGCAATGTATGCACGCCACATTGTCGACGTGGAGGCATTGAAGATGTTTAGAGTTTGTGACAGTATGACGTCACGCACGTCACGCTCAATTATGTCAATTTCGACGTCACAAATTCTAAAACTTTCCGCCATGGTTTCCCGATTGTATTTTTTTGTTTTTCTCACTCTACTTGCTATCAAAATACGCCCAAAGATAGTCAAAAGAAATCGTTTTCAGAGATCTTTCATTTGATACCAATATTGACATTTTTCGTTGCAAGAATTGTGAGAAAGACGTTGTATTGGGAGAGGGCGCAAGAGAGGCGCTTTCACTTACTTCGCTTTTGCGAAATGGCGTCCGTTGGTCGAGACACCTCCACGGCCCTTGTATGGGAAAAAGCGCACGGAAAAAAGTCGTACAAGCGCACAGAAAAAAGTCAAGCACATGTTGGAACGTGCGGTGGGTTTTTCTTTCGGTGCTCCGCGCACAGATATTGTCAAAAACTTCCGACACGTGCAATAGCATATGCCTATTCTCTCACCTCATGGAACTATATTTAAATCACCTCGCAATGTGATTTTATATAAAGTTTGAAGATGAGCTGAAAGGACGCGAAAGTGGGTCGAAACGCGCTAGACGACAAACTGTACATATAAAGTTTTAAGGTAACGCAACTTGTACGGTGGTAATTTCAATTTATTAATAAGGCTATAGAATTTTTTCATTTCTTTCCAAGTTATAAAGGAAAACGACACAGAATAACTGGAACTTTAGCACATGGGAAAGTGCTCTTAGTGTTAATAAAACTCAGAGCTTTGAAAGTCCCTCTCCTCTTTCTCTTTTCTCAACCACTCACTACCTTACCTTCCGCAACCGTTCGTACAACTCTACACTCCCAACCTTTTTTTTCATTCTTTATATACTTTTTTTTTCTTTCCTTTTCTTTTTTTATTCTTTCCTTCTAAAATCTTCTTTTGAGTCCAATCAAAGCTTTCCCCTCCCAATCCCCCTCCCTCTCCCCCTCCCCCTCCCCCTCCCCCTCCCCCTCCCGGTAAAAAAGGTTTTAGGGTTGGGAGATGCAGTACGCTTAAGAAGGAGATAGAATAAGAAGGTTATTTATTTTTTAGGGTTAATGGCTATAGAAGGTAAAGGAAAGAAAATTACAAGAAGTATAGAGGGATAGAGGGAGAGGGAATGGAGGGAGGGGAAGAGAGGGAGGGAGTGGGAGGGGGGAGGGAGACAAAAAAAATGAGAGAGGGAGAGGGGTGGCGATGGATGCGACAAGGAGAGAGGGGCGGAGGGAGGGAGGGAGGGAGGGAGGGAGGTAGGGGAGAAGGGGAGAGGTTGTGGAGGTAGAGTGAAGGGGGGATATGGAGAGAGAGAGGGAGTGAGAGAGCGGTAGATGAGGCGAGGGGGAAGTTGATAATGATGTTTTCCTTATGCCCTTTGAAATTGAACCATCTTTGTCTATTTGTTCAATGTATATTTGTAGGGAGAGGGAGAGGGAGAGGGAGAGGGAGAGAGCGAGGGAGAGGGAGTGGGAGAGGGAGGGAGAGAGGAACCTATCCCTGTTTTTGTTTTTGCTCTTGTTCCACATTTTTTAAAAAGAGTGGTTTTATAAAAAAAGTTGTAAAGTCTTTGCAAAATCTGCTCTAAAATGTAACATTTTTCAAGTGGCATATGAAAATATTGAAGACCTTGACGATTAGGACGCAATTTTTTTTGCTAAAATTGTGTGAAATTGGGCAAAGGTTTGGATAATTTGGTCGATATGAAGAGAGAATGTAGGTCCAAGTCAAAACTGAAATACTTCTTGAAAGAGCTAAAAACATATGAGAAAAGTTAGCCATTTTTTTTTTTAATTATTTTTTATACGAGAAAACCCCAAAAGTACTACGGCGCTTTGTAAACTACACAGCCCATCGTTGTTAGTGTTAATAACACTTATTCTGTTGTGGTTTTTTTTGGCCAAAAATCACAAAATAGATTAACAGCATTACTTAAGGAAGTGGATCAAAATCTGCCACGTCACCTTGCACTAATTAGTACTATTAATTATAATTTCGCATTTACACTCATTTTTCTTTAACACTAATAATGATGGGCGGTGAACTAGATTCCTACCCTTTCCCTCTCGTAGTCTTCCTCTTTTACACCTTTGTTCCCACAAGTGCCTGAAAAGCCTTCTCGTCCTCTTTAAAAGATGCATTCTATCACGATCTTGGTACAAGTTGTGCATTAATGTACTTATTGAAAAATCGACAACTGTTTTTGGCTTTTTATTTTTCCTCTACTTAAGAAATTAAGAAATCTGAAGTGCTACAACTTTTAACAAATTATTTTTTCAAGATGCGGAATTATCAAAATGGTCCGGTTTTTAGTAGAATTCAACATGAAATAGATTTTCAA
>JBBHKE010000089.1:176199-315692 GCA_037447655.1 Zygnema cylindricum | reverse complement strand
TTATAAGTGTTCTTGGCCGAAGCCTCTTTACATCATGTCTCTTCTCTCTTCTCTCTCTTCACTCTTCTCTTTAAATAATCTCTACTCCAATATAAATCCTCTATGATTAATTGGTTGATTAATTAATACTCTGCACATGTACACTAGCGTAGCGACGAAGTCTGTCCCTAGCTGACTGTGCACTCTTCAATGAAAATTCCACGGAGGAAGGCGCACGCGCTTTCTTCCTTTGAAACAACAAACTCCAAACGTTGACTTAACACGTGTCGCTTCACAAGTACACTTGCACGCAAAATCAAACATCTGTACATGAAGACAAAAGTCACGGGAAACGAAATAGTATGTTTCGTTCGCGGACACTTCAAAGTTAGTACCACGAAACTTACATCGTACGTTTCGTATGATGACGTGGTACTTCACGTCAACAATTGGATTATTGTCGTTTCGTGGTATTTCCGCGAAGCGTCATACCAACAACCTTTTGCGGCGGACTCAGATGAGTCATTCTTTTACAAGGGCAAAGATAATCATAATTATTGCTTGCCTAGGTGGATCCTATTATTTTTCAAACAAAAGTGGGTCCGGGCAATCCTAGAGGCTTAGGTTGAGCTGTGCATTCTAAGCGGCTATGGAGCCCCCAAAATTTTGAGTTATTGGCCCACCCTCTAAGGTGCCCATTTTTGAGGGAAAAGGGTTTATTTTTTAGGAAACTATGATGAGAGATGCCTTAATTGAAAATAACCTTTGGGGAAAAGTATCGGGGTATGTGAGGTGTCACAGTTTCAGCTTCCTTGGATATATGTGTTGGTTGAAGTTCCTTATCTTCTTCTGTATCCAGAATTCTGCTTCACAAGGCCCCCCAAAGAAAAAAAATAGAGGGCCCCCGAAAGAAAAAAAACAGAGTCTGGCGTTAATTCCCTAAAACCCTTCTGGAGTCCCACTTAAAAAAATTATCACAACTCATAAAAGTCTATTCTCATCAAAAATACTCAGTAGCTCTGTACTCTAAAATTTCCCAGCCGTAGACAGTTCTCCCTCTTCATCCCTCACCCTTCCACCCCTACCCTGTCCCTCAACATTTCATGATACCCACCTTCCCACTGTCTTTCATTTCTCATCTGCAAACAGCTCATTTCTCTCTCTCCCCTCTCTCTCTGTCAGTCCCTCCTTTTCCTCCCATACCTTGTTCCTCAACATTTAACGGTGCTCACCTTCTTACCGCTTTTCAGTTGCAAATGGTTTTCTCTCCCTTTTTCTCTTTTCTTCTCTCTTTTCTCCTCTAATTCTCTCTCAACATTTCATGATGCTTACCTTCCCACTTTTTTATATTTTTTCAGCCAATCAATGGAGCCAGTTCCCGGGGCACTTATGGCCGCTTCAATAGTCAAGTTTTTGTCTCTTGACTTGAAGCCTGTGTGAGAGGAGAGAGAAGAGAGAGAAGAGAGAGTTACCAGAGAGTTTAAAAACCTTTCGCAACAACTGGAAGAAAAAATGAAAAAAAAACAGTAACAAGCCCAATCAATAGAAGCATCAAATGAAGCAAAGTAAATACATCAAGGGTTTTGTTTTACCAAAAAGAAATCCTCTCCCGACAACCGTGAATCAAATTTCCAACTCTTATCTCATGGTCCACATGTTCTTTGCTGTAGTGTACGGGGTTCACCCATTGCTGCAATAAAATAACAGTTCACCAACAAAACGATAGAATATCGAGTCTTGCTTTGCACTAAAATAGAAGGACGTTGAACCAATTTTTCTTTAAAATAGTCAATTTTTAGAATAAGCAAAAGAGAAAATCACACAGAAGGATTATGCAATTTCATCATCCTTTACCAAGTTTGTGTACTAGACCAAAATTTGCCCAAACAGAGGGAATAGATACAAATTCGTCTAATGTATTTATATATAGATTTTTCACTTCGTATGAAAGAATATGCCTAAAAGCATTAGCGATTTTGACACAACTGCATCTTCAAAAGTTGTCCATTATAATATTAAAATACAGAATAAATTCATGTTCAGACGGATTCAACGGAACTGATGAACATTAAAGTTGCCTTCTTTGTAACGTTAAACACAAGAATAATGTGTTCTGCATGAAGTTGAGAGTCACGTCACCCCGTTTTTCATGGTGCCAAAAAAGCTAAACATTGATAGCAAAAAAAATTCTGGTCAAACGCATGCGTCAAGGATTGACAACAATTAGGTCGGTTGTATGAAAAGCTGTAAAGTGAGATCGTACAAATTTCCTTTAAAGTATTGCTTGAAGAAAATACAAAACAGAAAAGTGGTAAGGAAGCTATCGTCAGATGCATCGCCCAAATGCCCACAAAAATCGTACTATTTTCTTTTTTAATCGGGTATATTTAATTCCAACATCTTTCAATTCTATTTCCGTCCAATAAGCAGAGATAGAGCAGTCTACAACTAGAATGTTGTTTTGGTTTTTGCAACCTATTAGCATTGGAACAATCTAATGATTTCATCTTTCGAGAGAGTCCAACTGCGTGGATGGCTGGGATTGCTTTTGGCTGTCCAACAACAAACAACCATAGTCGGCATAGAAGGAAGTGGAATAAGTTTTCTCATCTATGACCCCAAAATGGTGAATTTTCAACAAACCAATACCTTTAGAATTTTTATTTCTCTAAAATTCTTTCAATTTTCACGTACAAGTGTGTACAAGCACACTCAAATTTGGCTGTTCAAACCTCTAGATCCACTTTGAAATAAGAGGCTGTGAGGTGTTTAGGATGTCTAGAAGTGATTTTTTATTATATGAAGAAGTGGAGAAAGAGAAAATGTTTTGAAATCTTTTCACATGGTAGCTTCGAAAAAAACACACATCATGTTTATGAGTATACGTATCTTTCATGATTGGTTGCTTCATGCAACCAAAAATCCCCCAATAGTGTCGAGATTTTACGAAGTTTCAACTGTATAATGCTAATAAAACGCCCAAACTTACTATTTTGTCATTTGTGATATTTTTGGTTTTCCATAGGGGGTCTTTTCCGATGAAGACTGCTTTTCTAATGGAGTGGATCATACGGTCGTTGTTTTTGGCTATGATTTGACAAACACTCCGCCATATTGGCTCATCCGAAACTTTTGGGGCCCGAATTGGGGCGACAAAGGATATATGCGATTAAAAATTACTGGAAGGCCTGGAATTTGTGGAATAAACACCATTCCAGCACTAATACCGATTTTGAATTTACCAAGTAAGGAAATTTATCTGCTTGGCATTTTTTTATCTAGTTTTTTTCATTTATTTTCATTATTATTTTATATCGTAGTAAGCTTTGTATTTTCTCGAAATCCTTGAATATCATGCATGGATCTCTTTTTAGATTGCATGCCTATAAGTGACAAATGTATGCTTATTGTTTCAATAATACCTTTGGTTTGTAGCATACCATAGTCTTTGGATTTAGAAAGTTTGGATTTCAAAACTTGACATGAAAGCACTGTAAACACTAGAGGAGTTGGTAATCGACCGATCCGACCGAGAAGCCGATGATTTTGGTTCAAAATCGAACGGGTAGCCTCTTTTTGAAGAACTACACCTTTTGTACCCAATGTTTAATTCCACGTGTGCGCTTTGGTATCATCTTTCCAGCGCCACAAAAAATTATATTTTCCGCGGTGTAACATGGCGTCTAAGATCGTATGGCCATCCCATAGTAGTTTCGTGGACAACCAAGATTTTCATCTTTATACGTGCTATTGTTTGAAAACAATGACGGCCGAGTCCTGCTTTTTCATTGGTTGCCATCCTA
Organism: Zygnema cylindricum; assembly: GCA_037447655.1. Classification (NCBI taxonomy): domain Eukaryota; kingdom Viridiplantae; phylum Streptophyta; class Zygnematophyceae; order Zygnematales; family Zygnemataceae; genus Zygnema; species Zygnema cylindricum. Next base: position 311,910 of record JBBHKE010000089.1, on the reverse strand, counting down.
CAACAACACAAAAATTTATTCCCAACCCGCGAAATTAGGTTAGGCTATTAGAAGATTTTTGTTACCCCAAATTATAAATCCATCGACCAGAAAAGAACTAAAGTCAAAAGTGGGTGCTCTACTTTCTGACCGGTTTCTTCAATCGCTTGGCGTAAATAGACGGACGCCTGGCCTAGGATACACGACAAGACAAACCAACAACAAACTGCAACATACTTAGAAAAAGACCACAAATTTCTCTCTACGTGACGCAGCGTTACATGGACGAGGGGAGTCACTTTGGGACCAAACACACCTCTCTATACTCTCTTTTTGAGGACTTATTTCTTGATGATCTTTTCACACTAGATACATCAGGTTCTAGTAACTTCAATTTCGATGTCCGATTTGTTCAAAGATTGGTTATAGTTTATGAAGAACAAAAATAGAAAAAACCAAAAAGAAAAACATCTATATGAAGAAGAACCTCGTGGCAGTAGTACTTTCATTTTTGGTGACAGTTTCGAAAGTTCTGAAGATGACGACAAGAATGAGAAAGAAAGGAAAAGGAAGGGTAGAAAGAATGTATAAGATGATGTGGATTTTGATAGTGAGACAGATAGGCAGGGAGAGCTAAAAATGGCCAGTACACATGTTTTATTTAATGGTATTAACTATGGCATCTGGAAAAAGTTTCAAACAGTAGTCTGATTTCAAAAAAATCATGAAAGTTTGTGCACTGAGAGGAAAAGACGTCAAAAGATCCCAATGCAAGTAAGTTGTGATGGTGGCCACCACAAGAAAAACAGAACTGTACAAGTTGAATTCAAGGTCACTCTTTTGAGCCACTTCACTACTCATGAATGTTAGAAAGCCTCAGTTTGAGAAGGGTGTTAAGGATAAATTCAATTATGTGTTTCAGGATTACATTCGGTTTCAATTTAAGAACATGAATCTATGTATGGAGTTAAGAGGTTCAATATTCTAGTAGAGCAACTAATACTCTTTCGCATAAATTTTACTTGAGATTGAGAAACTGCAAGTGTTTCGAAGTGATATGACAAAGAGATTTGCAAAGATTGTATAATCAAAAGTAAACAAATTTTACAGTGACCTTTGAGCATGTCGTCAATCATTTGAAGATATTTCAGAGTCTTCAAAAGGTACAAGTAGAGGGTTTGGTAATACAAGGAGTTCAATGGGAAGCAGAGATAACCTCTCTCTAAGGGAGAGGGGATGGTTCGGGCAACCTAGAGGTAGGGGCGATAAAGATAATCGTTAGGCTGGTGAGATAGGAAATCAATCGGACACTAATCCTCAATTTTTGACATGTTACAAATGTTAGAAGTCGAGATACTTCGTAGCTCACGATCCAGATAAAGAAAAATGTGAGATAAATGTCACCATTGGAGACATAGAAGTAGTCAATGCTTTGACGAAGTCGGCAGTGGTTCAAGTTACTACACTGACAAATGCCCCAGGATATGATTCAAATATCTACATGGATCTGTAGGTAGGGCCGCCCAATAGGGCGATGTATGCCCCTTGAAGGGTGCTACAATCCCTTACGATCTTGCGGGATATTAGTTCTGAATGAAGTAAATAGCATGAAATTAAATTCTTGTTGAATGGGTTTAGAGGAAGTTTTCCAAGAGAACAATAAGGATCACATATCACAAAAAGGTGGAAAGTCTTACTCCCGCATTTTGCTTCGTAAAGTCATCTTTGGTTACCCCGTAGGCGTTCCGGATTGTATCACAGCGAAGTCCCTCGAGTCTCACAAATGATTTTCCACACATATATCTATATTGAATCCTCAACCTTCTTCTCGTCTTCAACGAAAATCTGAAATTCTATGGGCTCCATTGTCCACAGAATTCGCAGATCCAAAAGAAGCTAATCTAGATAGTGCCGACTCCAAGTTGATATAAACCCAAATGAATGATCCCTTGAAAATCAAAACCCCAATACACCTTCACCCCAGTGAAGAGAAGACCTTTTGTGTGCTCAGTTCCACCACAGAATGCAAAGCTTGAATATGTGTTTCGGACAATATTCCCCACTTTGACTTTCCCACTAAATAAGTGCCACCCTGGCACGCAAAGACTCTGACCGACTACACCCCTGTGTAGCTTAGACTCCCGTGAGTCCGCAGCAAAAAGAATCACTGAATTTGCTCACCCGAGCATTAAGTTATGGTTGGTCAAAGATGACCTTTATAGTTACAAGCTCTCTTAGAGAGAGGTACCTAAAATATCACTAAGTCTTGGTCTGCCTACTTACGACTACCTACTACTAAACCCTAGTCCAATAGGAACACTATATAGTACAAGAAGGTACAATGGGCGATGTACTTATTGTACGACCATTGTACGACAAGGTCTATAAGGTGACACCTGTCAAATCGGAAGCCATGGTTCCTCCTTCCATCTTCTCCGGTATCAAATAATGTGGCGCCACGTGGCACCGCGTGACGCTATCTCCGTATGCCGCCAAAAGCTCACTTCGCGTGGCGGCTATAATACCGGCCGTCCGATCAAAACATATTTTACACGGTTCAGATTCGCGTACATGCAGGAATTGCTCCTTTTGGTTAGTCTGCTGTCAATTAGCTGTTGCGTTAAAGTTTATGTTGTTATAAAACCCGTCACGTGTTGTTTCGATAACGCCTTATTGGTTAAGGCTTACCTCTACAAATATAACCATAGACCAGGGTTCAAATCTGGTCAAGAGCAGTTTTTGGATATTTGTTAGTTTGTTAGAACTCTCTACTTCTACGCTTATAAATACCTAATGTACCCCATACATGCCATCGTTTACTCTAAGCTTTTGGCTAAATCTAACGTCTAATATAGTGTGTAGGTACCATGATCAAATCCTGAACTTGGCACAATCATTTTGGTACAAACGACGAATTAGCCTATCCTCTTTTGACGGCCATGGCTCTAGCTCTCTCTCTGGTCTTCAGTGACTGCAACAAGTATGGGGACCGGAGAGATTTGAGCAAGAAGCAAGCTGCCTTTGTTGACTTACTCTATTTATTTATTTTTTGCAATACAGACCTAGAAAATACATACATTTCAACAAAATCAAAAACACGTCTAGGGAAATTGTGAAATTTTGGAACCTGTCCCCCAAATCATCCTCGAATCATCCTCGAACCCAGTATAATTACACTGCCAGTGCCACTATATGGTCTAGATCCTCGTCCCTTTCTTCTTTGACCTTGGTGACCGGCTGGACGTGAGGTGACTCTATTTTTGGTCCATTTACGGATCAAGCACTCGATATTGAAAAAATATAAAAAAGAATTGTCAGTACACCGAAATTTAAGTTTAACAAAAATCATAGAAGAAAATAGAAAACACTCGAAAAAGGGCCACGAGACGCCACTTTCGGATCAAACAAACGTCTTTCTCTCTTTTCCTTCTCTCTCTCCCTCTCTCCCCGTTTCTCTCCCTCTTTGCGCCTCTCTCTCTCTAGGAGAGGGAGAGGGAGTGAGAAAATGAGAGGGAGGAAGAAAAAGAAGAGACGAGGGAGGTTTAGAGAAAGACGGAGATTTTATGCCTAAAACATATATATATATATATATATATATATATTTTTAAATTATACTTTTATTCTTATTTGCCAAAAGTTCTTACACTGTGATAGTGACGTTTTTAAAAAAATTACAAAATTCGTTTTACAAGCCCAATCAGGTGTTTTTTTTTTAGGTTGAATGTATAAAGCCATTGAAAAATAGCGTGTTGGGAGCTAATTTTAAAAAGAATGTTGAAACCATGCTAATAAACTATTTCTGTTTTTATTTTTTTTACCTTTGGAGCTCCATTTCTCTCGGAATACAAACATTTTGCCATGTTTTTTTCGCTAGCTTGTTACTCGTGCTTTTGTTTTCCTGGTAAAATTCAGGTTTTTCCGCAATATACATCAGGGTCTATTAACCAAATTGTTGATTTGGGGTTGAACATTTCGTCATCTATCTTTGAAAGGCTTCTACTCGGTCAGTATTTGCAAAGAAAAAAAACAGAAAAAAATCTGGTCTGATCTGAAAAATCTGATTTTTTCCTGTCAAAAGTACGTTGGGATGTCTTATTATGTCACAAAAAAATGGATTTCTCCTGTAAATACCGGAAGAGATATTGCAAGGCGTAAAACAGACTGATTTCATTCCTTCCTACTTTAGTGTTACAGATGCATAACCAAATAATTAATGTTGAAATTATAAGTGACTCACCTAATTTCACTATAAATCCCTAAGTCAACATCAAATAAAATGACAGATCCATAAACCTTAAGTCTTCATGAACTGATGATTGATAATATTTTTTTTTTCGCAGAATCTTAATTGCAGCGTCCCATTGCTGTCGGGGACAATTGTCAATGTAACTGGTTATCGCAACTGCTCTCTTCCCTGTACTGTGAGGGAGGTAAGTCGCCCAATTGTATGGGTACAGGAACCGTTTAGAACCACGTGTAACTGTTTTACTCCTGTATGACCATTGCCCAATTCTGTTCTTCATTCATGGGTGAACAATGTTGCTTATCGTATGTGTCTCATTATTTCGTGGACATTCGTCTTTCTTTATCAGTTTTATGTTTCTTAGCGAAACAATTAATGTTGGACTATTTTTTTTTTTTGCAGGATGACAGTTGTGATTCGATCCAAAAAATGTTTAATATAACAGCTCTTTCTGGATTAAATTCACCAAACCCACCTTCACTGCTACCAGCTTCAGCCTTTCCAGCAGGTTTGAGATTTTTTTTGTTCAATGCTAGACGAAGCACTCCTACGAACTAAATCTTTTTTGGTGTTGATAAAATACTCATCACTGATAAAAATTGATTTTCTCATTCAATGGACTGCGTTCAATTTCAGGTGTGTATCAAGCGAGGCGATCATCCATACCCCTTAGCCATGTGTACAATACTATGAATTCAAACCAGAAGATACAAGCAACTCAATTATTTCAAATCGTATGGATCCCGATGTTGAGAAGCTCCAACATGTCCTGAAGTTCTACACCCTCAACGTGGGAATATATTGTTCACGCATCGACAGTCGTGTCTCAACTGCGGCAGGCTACAATGAGGAGATATGTTATTATTAATAGTGGAAATTGGTAGGTCTTCTGCTTCATTGTTTAGTTCCAAAATTTGTCAGCAGAACTAACACATTTGTGCATCGTTAATGAATAAAAAAAAACTTTTTCTTGTATGTTTGTGACCAGGTTTGCCTCAAAGAAGGAGATTTGGGACTAGTAATGAGAAACCGCAACGGAACTCGAGATTGTAACCAACCGATGGTTGCGCGAGTGTGAAAAAATCCTTTAAAAAACCTCACACGTTTAAATCCCTCAACACTAGAGCATGTACAAGCAGATTTCTGGACACGCTACGGGCAAGCGGAAATTCCTATATTTGCGTTACTAGAGCTGGCCCCTGCAGCTTAGCATGCAGAAAATTTGAGTGTCAAGAGTGCTACAGTTTACTCTAAATTAGTTGAGACTTATGAAAGCTTAGATTTAAAAAAAAAAAAAGTTTTTGCTAGCATCTAAACTATTGATATTAGTGATGTTGGCTTCCTAAAAGAGTCTATACTTTAGTGTTGTTGGAACTCCCTTACGATTTCCCTTTGGGAACTTGGGGTGGTTAGTCGCTCTTAAAGCTACTCGACATGAAAAATAGCCTTGATCTAGCTTTTGTTATTGCATTTTGTTCTTTTTTTGTATTGGTTTTTAAGTTAGGATTTTGATTCAGGTAAGTTTGTTGAAATCTATTATGATGACCTGTAAAGTACAAACATTCTTGAGTGACTTAAGATATGCATAGGTCGAAACGTGAATGGGAAAACACAAAACTAAACCTGCCTAGATAGGTAGAGGAAAAAAGGAAGGGGTGGGAGGAGAAGATGGATGTGTGGACGGATTAAAGAGAAACAAAATGGGGCATACTATAAATGATTCGTCGTGTACTATATGAAAATTTAGCAAGCGATTTTCGTTTGTTAAGCAATTGGCGTTACTATGTTTAGCTTTTCAATTTCTTTTTAATTTTGTTGTAGTTATAGTTGTGGGTTTGTTATGGTTGCATGTGCTTAAGAGGAATTTTTCCAATATCTATTTTTCTTTTGTGAATTTTAACTGCCTCTTGTAGTCCAAACGCTTCAAGAGATAATAATGATACTAGTCGAATTAGGTTTTTTGTTGCTATACATGGACTGAAACATGACTGCACTACATGAGATATTGTGGCATTACAACTAGTACAGCAATGAAATCTTGATGTTAATTTGTGATGCTGATGATGCAATGATAAATTTGATGTTTACAAGGACCAATAATCACTCAAACTGAAAGCTTAAACCGACCCAGTTTTAAAACAACAATCAACGGACGATTCCAACCTCGTGTAAACCCAAAATTGTACGCCGTAACCCAAAAATGCAATTGCAACAATGTATGTCTAACCCTTTTAAGTTTCTTTATGATTGGTCACAATCTTTCCATTCAATATAACAATGTTCACCATTTGGGAATACTTGGCTAATAATATGTGGCAAATGCAAAACCCCCTCTGATTCCCTTTTTCAACAATAATATCATAGGGTTAATATTTTTTATTATGGTTAAAAAATACAAAACAGATATTTATTCATTCATTCTTGGAGAGGTGGATTGGTTAAAAGCATTAAGAGACTCATTGGAGAGAGGAGAAAGGATAAAATGAGTGATTTAAGCATAAAACTGGCTTGAGGCTCTTACGTGTTTAAGACCATCCTTACTCTTTTATCAATTCGTTACAATTTTTTTTAATCAAAGTCGAACGAAAAATTGAAGTGCACCCTTCAAAAAATGTCGCTAACGGTTCACCTTTTTACCCTACTATGGTCCTCAAAAGGACAAAACTGTCAGATTGTCGGAATACTTCATTGAATGAAAATTGCGAACTGCAAAATAAAGCACGATGCTGTTCTAGTAATAAGTTAAACCCATATGATGCCAATTATGTCGGTCAAGGCAAGGCAACACCACAAGATAAGATAATTTATGAAAAAAAAACCTAAAAATTTCGAATCAAACCCTCAAAAAAAAAAAAAAAAAGGCTCCCAAACCCTAATTTCGAGGAGAAAAGTAAAAGTATAAAATATTATAAAAGTATTTTACAAGCTGCAAAAATAAAAACCCTAATTGTCTCCGTAAACCCTTTAAATAAACCCTGAATTTATCTTAGAAAAACCCTAAAAATATCTTAAAGAAAACCCAAAAAAAAACCCCGGAAAAAACCCTAAAAGACACTTTCAACCCTCAAAACCCTCAAAAACCTTAAAGAATTCCTTGCCAAAACTCCTAGAAAAACCCTAATCTAGCACTACGATACCCTAAATAAGTTGTAAACCAGAAAAAAGGCCTAATTGGTGGAAAGAAGGAGAAGTGCAGAGAGAAAGAGAGAGGGAGAGGGAGAGAGGAAGCGGAAGGAAGTGGAAAGGCAAAGGGTTTGGTGGGGGGGGATGAGGGAAGGGGGGGAGAGGGGGGGAGGGGGGGAGCGAAACGGAAAGAGAGGGAGAGAGTGGAATTGTAAAGGCGAGGAAGAGTTTGGAAAGGACGGATTTCACGAAAATGCAAAAAAAAAAAAAAAAAAAAAAAATTAAGAAATTTTATAAAAAACAAAAAAAAAAAAAAAAAAAACTTAAGAAATTTTATAAAAAACAAAAATATATAAAAGATTGAAAAATTGGGCTCACACCAAAAAAAAAAAATTACTCCACTGGATATACAGACAAAGGAAAAACCAAACTCACCATATCTCTGTACTTTTGGATGGTATCTCAAGGAAACTCTCCACAACTTCTCTCCTCCTCCCCTCTCTCTCTCTTCATCTCTTTCTCGCTCTCCCTCGCCCCCTACCTCTTCCCTCTCACTCTCCCCTTCCCTCTTCCCCTCCATCTCCTCCGCCCTCACCGTTCTATAATCTTCCCCTCCTTCCCTCCTTCCCTCTCCCCGTCAAACCGTTAGAAAACTATAAAAATGTGCATCGTACAAAATGCAGCTATTTTGCACGTCAATTTTACAGCACAGTAAACCGTGAATCATTATTAGCCTTATGTACGCTATATGGGCACCCCAAAATTTTGACATTGATACCTTAAATGTAATAAATTACACTATTTAAGGACATGGACCATAATCTGCCACGTCTCCTGGCACTAAATTAAAATGAATGACGCTAATTTTTTCTTTACACTAATAATTTCTATACGCTAATAACGATTCAAGGTGTAGTACACTTATTCACTGCATTTTATCCACACGTGCCTTCGTTACCCTCTAGATATTCCGTACGCTCTTAATACTACTGAAACAATGTATGGAAAATCGTACGAAAAATTAGACCCCACCCTCCTCCGGGCCCGCACCGGCGAAGTGGGGGAGAGCTTTTGAATTTTCTTTTGCAACCCAGCGTCAGAGGTCGCAATCGGGTACCCGAATCCGCACCCGACCCATACCCACTCGCCCACGTCGGATCCGGAACGGATTCGGGTGCTAAAATTTTGGGGGACGGCCGGATTCGGCCGGATTCAGCCGGGTGATTAAAAAAAAAAAAAAACAAATTCGGGTACGGCCGGGTAAACAAAAAACGAAAAAAATTGAAGGTTTCGTAGGTACGTTCCACTGCAGTAGAGTATAGTAGTGTCCATGCTATACAACATTTTTGTACTTTGTACTCTTGGTATCGTGGAAGGCATGATGGAGATGTACCATTAATTTTGTACTTATTCGGGTACGGGCGGGTACGGGTAGTCGCAAGAAATCGAGCTTCGGTTAACTTTTTTTTTAATAAACACGTATCGGGTACCGGGTAACAATTTAGGAGCGTGACATAACGCGGGCAGATTTTGGGTGTTCAGATTTTGAAAAAAAAAAAATTACGGATTCAGGTATCGTAAATTTTGACTTTTGCAACCTCTGCCTAACGCCGCTTCGATGTATCGTGATGTAAATATATCGGTATATCGTCCCGATATTTCTGTAAAATATTGATTTATTAAGCTTTGCGATATGTCAAGGCAATATATCGACTATCGAGTACCCAAAAATAAGTGCATATCTTATATAGCCAAAAGCCTCTCGATACACAACACTACATCCAATACTCTCGTAATGTTTCATACGTTACTACATCGAAAAAATTACGATATTTTGCGATAATTTTTATTCACACATATCTTCAATGCTCTCTAAATTTGAAGTTAAGTAATCCGTAGTCTCGTCGAATAGTACGCTACACCGTGTACTACTACTTGTGTTGATGTTTTTCTCTGACACGAATGTGTAAATATTATTTTATTGGACCACATTGTGTTCTTATTGCAGGTGCATAACATAAAAGTACAAAAGCATTGAGAACAGACTAAACAGATACAACCCTTCATCCATCAATCACAAATAACATTTTAGACATCTAGGAGGAGATCAAAACATAATACTATTGTCTTTATTACAAAGTCCAAATCTTTGTAACATTTTCAACGGAATATTCATGAAAGCTACAAGCTCTTATAAGACTATCATTTTTCCCGTCTACTTGTGAAATTGTTAGATATATCTCTCCTTTTTCTCCATCTTTTACATCTCTAATTTCTTCTTGTGACTCCCCCAATCGCCCATTCCGTGTTTATCTATATCCGGTCCATCCGTTTATGGTTGCACGACCTCCTCTCGTTGGCCCGAATGAGCGATCTGGATTCAAAAAATAGATTGTTCCAAGAAATGGTGCGTGTCATGTTTCATAGCACGGAGGCCAATGTTTCACTTTGGGGAGAAGCCATAGTTAAGAGTAACTATGTTTATACTCGAAGGTTGATTGCACTATCGGCCTAAAGACATTTGAGAAATGTTGGAGTGCAAGACTTTCGTCTGTAAGGCATCTTAAAATTATACGAGGTTCGTTCGTACAGCATATTAAAATTTGGGGTTTTTGGGCGACCGTTTATAGCGATTAAAACTGTAAGACCTGCAAATATAGCCCGTTTTGTTGGAGATTCGTTTTCGTAGGTCAAATTTTAATGAGTATTAAATCTTTAATCCTGTGATGCTAAACGTAGTGGAGTCACGAAATGTTGACTTCCACTAAATTTTGAAGGCGGCTATTGAATTTTCAAACAACAAAGAGTTTGGATTTTGAAGAAGAAGACATTTTGGAGGAGTTCGAAGTGGCGGATTCGTCTAACGAGTACGACGTTCGTTTTGAGGCACCAAAACGAAAACCGAATTTTGGTAAGGTTTCAGTTCTAAAAAGTTCGATTCCGGATCCGTTTTGAGTGATGATAAGTTTGAGAGCTTTAAATTATCTTTGAAAAGTCAACCTAACAATAAGAGTTTGCCATCAATTTCTTAAGAGGGTGAAAAGAAGGTCATGGGAGGAGAAGTGAATGTTAATGGAGGTAATCGAGAGAATATAAGAAGGGCAATCTTTAGTTGAAAGCATTTGTACATGTATTTGGATAGTGACATTTTGTAAGAGATTTAGTGAAGAATAAAGATTTGGAAATTTCATTTGTTACTAATTTTGAGGAGGCAATTGATATGTTGACAATTTTTGCAATGCATGAGATCTTTTTTAGAGGAAGACCTAGGATTAATTTGAGTTTGGTTAGCTGTTACTGCAAATCCCCACATTAAGAGGGGGGATTTTAGGATTTGTAATGTCGGAATTAACGTGGATGTCGTAATGATAGTTCTATTTAGTGCGGTTTAATTTTGTTGCAATTTACGTCACTTGTTTCCTTTTATATTGGTTTTGTACTTTGGGGGCACGTTTAAGGCACACGGTTTGCTTTGTTTCACTTTTAGTAAAAAAATTATAGTAGTTTATTCTAGTGTGAGTTAAGTCTACTAGTTTCATTTCACGCAAGTTACATTTGTCTTAAAGTACTTTTAAGTGTTTTGTTTCGAGTAGTTTCAGTTTGTGGCGTTCCTAGAATTAGATTTTGACATTAATCTTGCGGGTTTGTTAAAAAGGCACCTTGTGATGGAGTTAGTATTTTCAGTGAATGATATGTAGAATCAATGTGAAGCAATATGTAACAATTAATATGAGTGTTTTTTGGGTTTAAATCTTGTTTCTATGTTTTGATCATGAGCATTCAATTTATATAATGTGAGCTGGTTGATGTTTAACTTGAGTTTAAATTCGCTTTGGCATTGAGAAAGTTTGCGCATTCTAGTGAAGTATTGATCTTACCATGACTTACATGCAAAAAATATTTACTTGTAAATTTTTTTGTACTAAAACTACTCACGACATTAATTTGAAATTATGCCACATTAGATCTTTGTACTTACTAACTATATGTGCAAGAAAATGCATGCTTGTTTAGATGGTTAGGATGTTGTTGTTTATAAAATAGCAATTGCTGAAGTTGTTTCTATTGTAAACATTGATAGGGAGGGTGAAATCAACGCGTTAAATTTGAAAAATAAGATTCGCGTAGAGTGAGGTATAGTCCTCTATTGAAGTTCCATCTTGATAAAAAGTCTTTATCAGCGTCTTCCTTCATTTAATGCGTCCCCATTAATTTGTGTGTTGAGGGTAGCAACTCCAAAGCATTAGAAAACGTTTTAAGTAGAGTCACATTTCGTAGTTAGTTCCTTATTAATCCTCATACCGAAGTGTTTTTTGCACGAATTTCTCTCACATCTCTATCTTTCATCGCTTCCTTCTAGTAATTATTCACGTTGTTAGCGTCTCTAAAAATTGCGTGAACTCTTTTTGGGTGGCAATAACCAAACAGTAAACACCAAATATTGATAGTTGGATCTTTCGACCTTATCAAAGGCGCCATCTAGGACTATAACCTATAGCTTGAGACGTTATTTTGAGCGATCGGGAGATTTCTCGAAGCCATGCACAGTTGACTCGAATCTTGACATCACAGATAACGCTACCTTCAATGAGTAATAAAAGAAATAGACAAGTATAGGTTGGGTAGAGAACACCAATCACAAGTGTAGGCTTTATAGAGATTATAGCCTAGCAATATTTTTTATATGGACGATTTTATTCCAGACAATTTAATGCCCTTCAATGCATTTTGTGGCACCGCAACAATATACATATTTCCGAGTTGGAAATGTTGCCCAAAATCGCACCAAAAATAATTCTGCCTACGAAAAAATTAACAAGCACAAAATAATAAAAAACACAACGCATTTACTTAAAAGATATTTTAATTTGCACAATGCAAATCCCAAGATTTGCCCTTTATTCAAGAAATCCACACTAATTATCAAACAATAAGACGTCCTTAGGTCCTCGAATAACAAAGACAAATTGTATAGCTGATTTAGTAAGCATATCAATGCCTTTTTCAATTGATGCGACGATAGCAAATTCTAAACATTTTATTTTTTACTATGTCCCTCTTGAAAGATGACTGAATCAAATGTGTTTTACCCTTTTATGAAACACCAATATTTATACCAAAATAAAACTCATACTAGTTGAAATTTGTTTCATGCATCCACCGATAAATCGTAATTCAACAATCAGTTCCTTAACCAGAAAGCCATTGTTATAGGCACGAGCGTTGAAATGCATGACATAGGAACTCCACCAAAAATAAAAGCATACCTTAAGATAGACATTTTGGAACCAAGCTCCCTACCAAAGTTTGCATCAAATTAATTGTAATACACTTATTTTCCACTCGACTAAAACACCATCCCAATACTAAATGTACCACCAAGTATATGAGGGTTCATCCACTACTCCCAAATAAATATTATTCGAAGCCCAACAAAGCTACCACAAAAATCGCACTAGAAATAGTTGGTATGGTCTTAAGAACAAGGTAAATGATACAGTTTATTGCCTCTCTATATGGAACATCAATAGCTTCTAATTTTTGAGACGCATTGAATCTAAATTTCAGATCCAACGGAGCCGATTGTGGTTTAGCATCTACCATAGGAAAAATAGCAAACACCTCCTGACAATAGTACCATAGACTTAACGCGATACGTCCTCCGTAGATTTCCTCGATGACTACTATCTCTAAGATAAATCAAGAGAACTTCAAACTGCTTTATCAAACAAACATTCAATTCATTAATCCCTCTACACTATTTGACGTCATTGTATAATCATTGAAGATACAATTTGGTGATACCTTCACCTTTCACATAGATGCCTAATTTTGACACAATCCTGACAAAACCAAAATTTGGCAACAACTTATGTAACCTTAGATACTATGTTTTGGGTGCCCGTTTAATTTTATACAAAGATTTACATAACCGCCACACGATTCCGAGTTTAGCTCTTACTCTTTTTGGAACTTTTATGTAGACCCCCGTGCAGTCATCATCAAGGAAGGATGTCTCAACGTCCGTCTGATGTACATGTCTCTCTTTAGTCGCTGACAACCCACAATCATCTTTAAAGAATCCACCTTAACCACTAGGACACTAGGACGAGTGTAGTCTACTAACCTCAACACAAGTCTGACCATATAATTAATGACCTCACTTGAGGAACATGTCTTGATCTTGAACACCCACAAAGCATTTAATGCCTTTTATTTTATAGGTCATTATTTAATACTAGCTTATGCTCTATTTCTCATATTTGTTTCCACATACTTTGCCAATCTACTAATTGTTTGGCTGAATATGACTCTAAGTATTGCGACATAGTCTAACTCACCAATTGCTAGAACAAACGATCTTATACTACAACTTTGTAATAAAGTTGTGGGACTTAATAATTTCCTGACCCTTTCAATTATAAGACAATTTGGCAGGTCTATTGGCTTTGTTCTCTTAGGTTTCTTGCAAACAAGAGTGACATCATCTTCTTGGTCAGCTTATTCACTACTAACGGTAAATTAAACTTGAATTTTGACTGTATTGCGTTATTTGTTAAGACAAAAAACTCAAGATAACATCATCACAGATTACATTGTTGAGTACACACTGCTAGAACCTGACTTGGCCATAAAGCCAAGACAAATTTGCCCTTGACAAATTTGTATCTCTTGATCTTCAAAATCCAAGTTCTTTTGTTCCTATAACTCTTATTGAACATGAATGTCTTGCTTCAACAAAAATCCATTGCATATATGAGGTCTTTATGGAATTCAACACACATACACTCTACAATCAACGTTTAACTTAGGCCAAAAAAGCGGTACAAATTGGGATTCCTGTTGTACCCCTTGAACTTACCTATCCAACTTCGCAACACAACATTCCCTGTCCTTTGAGTATTTGAGATTTCTCCAGTTAAACGGTTACCTAACGTCTCTTTTGGACAAGGGACACCTAACGTCTCTTTTGGACAAGGGACTCATGTCTAGTGTATAACTCTTCAAGCGTCTTATCACCGAACACTTGCACCAACCTTCGGTTACAAACGTATTTCCTAAGAAAAGTCTTGCTCTGATGCCAAAATGACAGGATGAATCTCACAGGGGAATGCACAAGAAACTCACAAGAACTCAAGCGGAAGCACTTACAAACTCACAAAAAGGCTCAATCAAAGATATATCACCACAAGGTATCTCGGCCATTTATACATATTCAAGCAAACCTTTTCACACTCTCATTTTTAAAAAACATCTCTCTCAACCTAACTCCGAGCTGAGACTACTACTCACGAGATGACAACCACGAGACTAAATCACATTACTAAGACTTAAGACAAAACTTCACCAAGACATATAGATGGATTAAACAATGTTTTACATACCAAGACATACATAACCGAAACTACACGTGCGCAAGACCGTGTGTACGGTAAAAATGCAAAACTCCACACGCAAGATAAAATACAAAACAAAATATACAAAAATGAATCTAAACACTCACGTGAACACTTAACGGATAAGTTGATTCGCACAATATAAATCCGAACATAACTGATCCAGGGTAAAGACAAGAGTAGTTTTAATTATTTTGCTATATGAGCTAGATTTGGTAGCACAGATATTAGGACTAGGTTTTTGCAGCAGATATCCCAGCATGACAACGTCGTTAAATATCTATTGTGTCAAGTCTTCTAAAGCATTTCTTAAGACTCGTGCAATTGCTCTTTTTGTCGAGCTGACAACACTCCGAAATTTTGCCGGTTCAACTTGCCACTGTTAAACCTGATCACGAACATACAAAGAAAAGCAAAAAAAAATCCCTTTAACAATTCACGCCTGTATCGGTTGGGCTGCCATTTGCTGGGTAAAGACAATGAACAAGGCTGAATTTCTAACTATTTATAAGGCACCATTTTTCAATAACATGAATAACAATAGTTTTGTCAAGTACATACCTCCTCATTGTAACTTGCGACTTTTTGATAATGGTGGACTTGGAGGAAGGGGAGACCATGGAGTGGGTGGTGAATCTGAAAGAGGTGAGGGGGGTTGAGAAGTTGGTGGGGTGAGGCTTGAGGAGGGTGGTTGGAGGGAAGGTGGTAAGAGAGGTCGCATAGGGGAAAATGAAGAAGGAAATCGAGGTGAAGGAAGTTGTGTCGGTGTAGGGGAAAGAGGGGAGGAAGGAGGGCGTTGAAAAGGTGGAGGAAGGACGGAGTGTCGAGGAGGTGGCAAAGATGATGGAGGAGCGGGAGGAAGGAAGCCGCGTGGAGGTGGAGACTGTGGAGGAGGTGGAGGAAGAGGTGGGCGGCGAGGAGCGGGGGTTGGTGGTGAAGTAGAGGAAGGAGGGGTGAGACGAGGAGGTGTGGATCGTGGAAGAAGGGGAGGTTTGGAAAAACGAGGAGACGGTGGTGGCTTCATCACTGAGGAACATTGAAAAAACAAACTTTATTGTTAATCATTATGTTTTTTGCAAGGTTTTTATTCGCATAACATGCAATGTAGATACTGTTTGTTTCTATGCATATTGTTGTTATGTTGAAAAAACAATTGTCCAAAAAAACTTTGGAAAAAAACATAAAATGCAGCCTTCGCTTCGAGTTGATGTTTCCTAAAGTTTCTATATATCAAAATTACCATGTATTTTTTCATAAAAATGCACAATTTAAGATTGCGAAGAAGATCTCAGCAAAATTCGAGTTTGGATTGTGTGACGATATATTTTATGTGCTCATTCTTTTCCGATTAATGGCTCCCATGATTGCCATAATATTTATGGGATACAAATTGCCTTTTCAAATAAATTGAAGAATTAGAAAATCACTTCCGATATTTAAAATAAAAACTGGTTAAAAATTTCCAAAGGTAAAACAAAAAAAGATGCAATTTTGCATGGCAATAACAATTTATTTTTTTGGTATATTCCTAAAATATATTCGATGAAAATTCTAGGTGTTAGGGAAAAAGCCACATTGCTAAGACCTAATCAAATTCGGAAAAAAATGGTGTCGATCAAAACCTTTAAGCATCTGGCATTTTAAAAAATATGTATATTTCCTATTTTTTTTTTCTTTCCTGAATGTTGACCAAATGCAGTGGCAATTTCAAACATCAACAATATCATTTGTCTTTGGATGTTTTCTATTTCAAAACTCAAAAAAACGGTGAGCCAAACTTCAATCAACAATAACATTGCAAATGTCAAATCATCTAATTATTTGGATAGTCAAACTGAGGTTTTCAATGATTTTATCCACTTTCAATAGTCTCTGGAGTTAGAGGTTTGGAACCGATTTTTACCCATGTTAAACTATTTCAAAGCAAAACCTCATAAACTGTATGTCTATTAAATCAAGTGACTATAGCATATCTCATACATAATCCTACATGTATGCGAAAGGATAATTTTTACCATTCAATCCGAATATTTTGAGTTTTTGTCCAATATCACGGAAACTGTACTTTGTGTAACTGAGTGTTTTGGCAACGCATATTGTTTTTTTTTTGGCTGATCTATCGAGGTGATTAAATGTATGACATCAAGATTGATGATCGACAAAATTGGA
This sequence comes from Zygnema cylindricum, assembly GCA_037447655.1. NCBI lineage: Eukaryota > Viridiplantae > Streptophyta > Zygnematophyceae > Zygnematales > Zygnemataceae > Zygnema > Zygnema cylindricum. The sequence goes on along the minus strand of JBBHKE010000089.1, from coordinate 294,999 downwards.
TATCAATTTTTTGAAGATTGAGCCAATAATAATTTTGAAACTTGATTGCTTCTATATCCACGAAATTAAATGAATTGAAAATTACTTAACGGTTGTTTTCATATTTGCTTGAAACACCCGAACAATATTTCAAACTTATGCGTGCATATTATTTGAATATTCACAATGAAAATTTGCAGTTATGCATATTGAGATTGCATTTAACAGATTAAAGCTGTGGTATATAAAAATCTTTGACCTTTCTAATCATAAAAAACCTAATTCGCCAAAGCTATTGTCATTCACTGTGACAACACCACGAATGCTTACTAACAAGAGTTTTCAGACGACAAAAAAACAGTAACAAGTCATTGTTATCTCCTTGGAGAAGACCTTTGAAACTAGCACACGTGTTGTCAAAGGAGGACATACATGTGCAATTGTATTTGCTCGCCTGATTGTCGTATCCTTCATTGCATGCACATGATGTCCCGTTCGTGCCATTGGAGCAATCCCCATTTCCCCCGCAAGGCCCTTCTGGCTGGTTTGCATTGCAAAACGCTTCACATGCACTTTGACTTCGTTGAAAGTATATGCACCAGTAAGCGTATATTATGCAATTTTGAGCTAACTCTTGACAAGTAGGGTGCCCGTTGACAGTGTTAACCTGCCCCATGAAGTAGTTTTTTGAAATATCACTGCAAACATGGTCCGCCATTCTAAAAGAATATTATTTGATTAAAAAATACGCAGTAACAAAACCTTTTCTATCACATAATTTGAATTTAATACGAAATTAAATTTATGAAATACTCTTTTGGCGTTAAGACCAATTAATGAAAATTATGTTATGAATACAAAGCAAGTCTTAATAATCACTTTTTGTGAACATCCATCTCTTATCTAAAAATCTCAGCTCTTGACTTTAGTGTCTGAAAAACTTAAAAACTCTTCAAAACACTTAATCATTTGAAATGATTTAGTTTCTTAAAAAATATATATATACAAAGAAAAATATTAGTTAATATTCATTATGTCAAAAATCATCTGTAATTGTTACAATGTAGAATGCGTTGGGCGTTTTTTCCAAACATACCATCAGCGTTTATTCAATCTTTTGGTTGGGTATTAATTGTTACATACATATATTATATACATATATGTCATACCAATTAAACTTAAATAAACTCACTGAATAGATGGAGAAACGAAAATTTTAGAAAACAATATCACATGGTTAATGTCATTATACCCTCCCCCCCAACTCCCCCTTTGGTAAGTCATTAATAAGAAAAAATCTACAACCAGCTAAAAAAAAAAAAATCCTGATATAAAATAGAAGGGAAAAAACACAACGGCTGCATGTGATGTTTCCTCGTCGGGCTGGTTTCAATCTCAGTCACCTCACCCCCTCTGCCCTCCACCTCCATTACCTCATTTGATTTTCTATTCTTAGATATTATACATAAACAAAAAATACATTTGACGGTTTAAGCTTACAAAAGGAAAATAATTCTATAAAATAAACCTTAAAATACGGCGATGTAAAATCAGTATTTATGTGTATACATATATTATATATGTACACGAATATATATTTTGATTTCTTCTCTTTAAAAAAAATATATCATTATCAAATGTATACAATTTATATTGTTGATTATTACTCTTTAAAATATTTTATTTTTTTCATTTACTATTTAATTATTTTCTTGTAGTACTATTTTTTCTTACTGTTATTTTCTTTTATTGAAAATTTATTTTTATCATTTATATTAATATTATTTACAATTACTATCATTTAACAAATGTTAGCGTTTCTATTTACTATTCTTATTTATATATACTGGTATATTTGAACATTTGTTTTCTTAGTACCACTACTTATGATTACAATATCTATTACTATGTTATTATTATTTTCATCAACTATTCGTTATTATCATTAAAATAATGACAATAACGAATAATAAGTAAATTATCATATCATTAGTATTGTTATTATAAAAATTTCATCTTATCCAACAAAAAAAGCTAAAAAAAACATTTGTATCAAAAAAATTGTCAAACTCCCTCCCTACTCTTTCCGCCATTGCTTAAAGAAGTATTCACAAACAAATAAAAATGAAATTCATATAAAAATGGGAGGAAAAGATAAAAAAGTTGATGGCAAAACTTTCAATCCTCATCTAATTTAATCACAATCCCGTCTCCCTCAGCATCACCGACCCGCTCTTCACCGTCGATTCACCTCAATTTCCATACCTCACTTAGATCATCTTAAATATGTAAAAGAAAAAAAAAAGCTTTGCATTACGAAATGAAAGACTTAAAAAGTAAATTTTCAAATATCAACAAAAAAGGTTAAAAAAATAAAATTATCTGCTACTATTTGCTAGTCGAAAGCTTTTTCAACGATCTATTGATTATATTCACGAAAAAGTAAAATTAGTTATTTTTTATTATAATTTATTGTCTTGATCTGATTTTTTTTTTTTTTTTTTTATTTATTTTCATGTATCAAAAGTTACACTTATTAAAATCTCAATTGTCCCGATTTTCAAATAATACAAAACTATGATCTTTACAATCTCAAATACAGCGAAATTATTTTTGGAACACATCATTTAAAGACACTTTTGATGCATAACACAACTACAATGTCACGTGTCTTACAAGGATCCGATAGATTTCATTTGAGTAATGGAATATGGAATGCTTCCACTCAGCTGGTTGGAATTTAGATTTCTGTGATACCAAGCATCCACAAAACCAATCATAAAAAAACTAAATCATCGTACTTAAAGAAGGAAAAATAATAATATTATAGCACACTTGTTCATCACGCAATTGCATTTGTTATCTTCCACCCGCCCCCCTCCACCCTTTGATTTGCTAGAACCCGTCACTCACTTTTCCAGTTTCAAATTGAAGCATATATAAAGAAAGAAAAAAAATAATGATAAAAAAAAGTTCCTATAAATCATGTCAAATTTCAAATCAAACTGTACATTTTCTCTAATACTCTCCTATGCATACATGCATATTGAATAATATACATATACGGAATTCCCTAGTGAACCTATGTCTAAATTCACCTCTATTTTTTGAGTCCTTGACGCTAAGTTTTAAGTCTAATACTTTGATTGAGCGTTATGTACTTTATTATTTTTTCTTCCTACATAGCTCTGGTAACACGGAAGCTATTGTAGTAATTATATATTTTTCTCAAACGGAAATCGGGGTCATTTATAGTGTCAAAATCCTAGATTAGTTTCAATTTACTTGATCACGCATTTAATAGATGTACCTCTAAAACAACGAAAGTGGATTCTTGTTTAGTTTATTTTTTCTCTTACAGGGCTTTTGTCTTTTTGTATAAAGATTATCGAAGCTAAGACAAAATTCCTTGTTTGTCTTTTTTTTTCTGGTCTAAATCATATTCATAAAACAAAGCTTAAATATAAATCAAAACACTATTCATACCATATGGATTTTGCCACACTCTATCCCTTTCTCTTTAGTCTATTGTATTAAAAAAAAATCCGCAAACGATTAAGTAAGAAACCCAAGTAGAGGGAAACATACAAGTTCGTTCATAGACATACGCGTTCAAATTCATATCTACTTCAATCACGATCCTATTTACTCCGTCCTTGCGCACACCCTTATACCTCTTTAAGCCCCGCACCCCTCCTTTTCCACCATCAAATCATTTTAAATTTCCGAATCCTAAATATAAAATAAATCAAGGGTGAAAATTATTTTATTTCTTTTTCTTTTTAAACAAAAGGCTTTTCAAACACAATAATAAATGATTAATAGTAAACATAAAGATGTGTGTCTTACAAGGATCCGAGGGACCTTAGTTGACCAATGGACCATGGAAGTTGTCCACTCAGCTGGTTGTTGTCTATACGTCTGTGGCGTCAGTCATCCAAGAAACCAATCTCAAACACAATGAAAAAAAAATCAATTATGACGAGAAAATAATATAAATAAAAACACACTCTTCCGACCCAGAATAACCTTTTTCACATGGACACCCTCATCCTTTTGCTTTGCTACAATCCGTTACTCAATTTCCAAGTTCGAAAAAATACATACATATGAAATAACCATAATTGGTTTTCAACTATATATAATTTCTGTACGTATATATAGATACTGACAACACCCATTTACATATATATAAAAGAAAAAACAAAAATCCAAACAATCGTTGTGACAAAGAACAAGTGCTATCAATCATGTCAAAATCAAAAGGTACATGTTTCTATAATATCTTCTCCATGCGTACAATATGCACATAGATAACATATTTCTGTCCTATCTCTCCTATCCCCTCACCTCTGTTTTTCCTCTTTTCCTTTGTAATTTTTTTTTCAGTTTAGAGGATTAAAATAAAAAAAGAAACGAAAAAAGCCCGCAGAAGCAACAAGAAAAACCATTGAGGAATTAGAGAAAAAAAAACAATTGCAATTTTCAAAGTTTCCGCACTACATGGCTTTTATCACGCGCTTTCCCGCCCCTTTTTCCTCCATCACATATAAAAAAAAATCTGCAAACGAATGAGAAACCCCAATCAAGATATAGATTGAAAAAATGCACATTTGTTCATTACAAGGTTTTTATTTCACATATATTTTGATCACAATCCCCTCTCCCCCACCCTGTTTGAAGCACAATCTTAGTTATGTAACTAGTTAAATGCTCCTTTCTAAATTGTATTTTAGTGCGTTACAATAATATTGTTTTGCACTTGTTTTATCGATTCTTACAAACTCATTGTTCGTGAACGAACAGATTTATTACTATCCAAATACATTGTACTTATTGCAGAATTACCCTTTTGTATACTTGATGTACTTTAGTGGATTCCTTCCGTCGTCCACCGCTTTTGTCATTGGCCATGATTAGTTCTACCTTTTATCCTTTATTGCTTTGCGTCTCTTGTGTACATCGTGTAGCCGTTCTACTGTAAATTTAGAGATAGACATAGTATTCTTAAAACCTTCACTTTGTACACCCAAATCACTGATTATATTGAAAAGACATTTTTTCTCCTTTGTTTCTCTTCGTGTATTCTTCTTTGGACTTGTTTCTTGATCATTAATTCGTCATTGTTCTTTGTTCTCCTCTCTTTTACCTTTGATCATTCTCTCAGTTGTCTCTTTCCTTTGCTAACCATGCCCTTATCTTTTACAGGTTATAGGCCTACACCAAGCTCATTAGATCATACCACGCTCATTAATTGTGAAATTTCTTCTTTTTTTCTCCTCCACTTACTTTTTTGTTCTTTGAAAATATTTTTTCATTAGGAAAGAATAATTTCTGAGACATTTTATAAAAGAATAAAAATTCAGCCGTCCACTTGTAAGGGTGTACTTAATTATTCATCTAACTTCATGAGGGCCTCCTTTTGGAATTTCAATTTTTGTAAGAAAGGTTATTGTTTTTTCCACCTTTGCCGGTTTCCTTTTACACCCATCGTTTCGGCTTTAGAGGATTCCTCCGATGTTTAAGCACCTGATTTTCATTCTCCGAATATCCCTCCATATTCTATTTTTTGCTCCAAACACTATTCCTCTTTCATTTATCCCTATATTTTCGGCATTTTGGAAGTCTCCCCGGATTTTTGGGTACCTGAAGCTTAAGTTTCGAAGGTCTCTCGACATTCCATTTGGACTCCTATGCCATCATACCTTTGGGGAAACTTATTCGGTTCATTGGAGCGCTGCAAATGACTTTTTGTTTCCCTTCCAAAGTTCCGCGCTCCTCCCTTTTTTCACTCCACCGGTCACTATACTTTAGTAGCTTTTGTGACTTTTAAATTTCTCCTCTTTTTAATCTCCTATTTGAACATTGTTTTTTAATTGGCTCTCGAGACATTTTCGTTTTCTATTTTTTTCTACAATTGTCAATTCAATGAACGAAATTTTCTATCTCCCTTTTTTCATTTTTTTTTATTTCATCATATCTTTTGATCTAATATGTTATGGGCCTAACAGCGCGTAGACCGTTGCCAAATTTAATGAAAAAAAATTTACGGGTGGATATACCAAATTGAGCACTTTTTGGGTCTTAGTGGCAGTGAAAATGAACCTGCAGGAAGATCGACATGGCTTGCTCGAAACAAGAAATCTCACTGTCGATTTGTCAAAATCAATGATGGTCAAACAAACTCTTTGTCAAAAGGAAACACAAATCCCAGAAGAAGCTCTCTTCTGATTTTATACAAACCTACATCGAGCATCTCAAGTCTCTCGTTGGACAACTTAAAAGCATCCATGCTCCTATTTCTCATGGCGATCTCATCTCAACGATTCTAAACGACCTGTCGAACTCTTTTTTTATCTCTCATTTCATCAGTTGGCAACTCTTCAACAACTTTGACAATCCCAAATGTACGGCTAGATTGGTTCATAAGGAGAAGAAGAATACTCTTCAAACCAGGCCCGGCGTCGCTCTACCAACTTTTTGACCCAATCCCAAGCCCCCAAACTCTTCCTCCACTACCTGCGATCATTTCTATGCGCCTCATCACGTCATTGGAATTTGTCCAACATTGAAACGCAAAAATAATCGTTAAGGAGGATTGGGACGTACGGTTGAGCGAGGTCATTATAAAAGGCGTGGATTATATCATGATCAATCCTTGTCGAGGCTACTTTCCTTACTAGCAATGAATTGTTTCCAATTATGACTCCTTTTGTTTCATCTCCATTGTATGCTTACGGCCATACTATAACAAATGATAGCCCCACTCCGCAAATTCTCTAATACTTGCATTCCTACCCATTATAGGCATCCGATCAACCATCACACGCTCTTCATCAAGCGAATGTTCGGCCAGCCACACAAACTATGACCCAATCTGATTTCAAATATGCAAATATAACTTCCGCAATCTCACTTGACTCGACTCTATCTCCAACTTTTCTTGAAGCAACCTGGACCATTGATTTTGGCGCCTCTCACCATCTATCTTCTCACTCTGATTGGTTCACTTCTATCTCTCCACTCAGTCCACCGTTGCCAATTCTTTTTGTCAACAATACCGCTCTTAAATTCACACATATTAGACGAAGATTCAACTTTATAAGCTCCGCAAACTAATCAAGCATCACCCTCTCCAATATCCTTTTTGTCCCTGCCCTGCGAAAGAATCATTTTTTGTGGGTACGGTCATCCAAAAAGGGGCCATGACCATCTCTTTTTCCAATCGCGTCACTTTTTTATCTCACAAAAAAAAATTGTTGCACTCGGCATAAAAATCAGAGAAATCCACGCCCTTTCCTCATTTTCTATAGGATCTAGAGCAAAAGACATTCACTCTTAACAATTCACCAAAATATAAAACATTACACAGCTGAAGCTCATAATAAACAAGAGGAATATTCAGCTAAAAAGATTTATAAGTGTTCTTGGCCGAAGCCTCTTTACATCATCTCTCTTCTCTCTTCTCTCTCTTCTCTCTCTTCTTTAAATAATCTCTACTCCAAGATTAATCATCTAAGATAGATTGATTAATTCATTCAATACTCTGCACATGTACACTGCTGCCTATATACTCGCTACTCTACACTAAGAGACAACAAGATAAGACAAACAGTACTTAACGTAGCGACGAAGTCTGTCTCTAGCTGACAATGCACACTGCAATGAAAGTTCCACAAAGAAAGGTAGCACACGCTTTCTTCCTACGAACGACTAGCTTTAAACGTTGACTTAGACACGTGTCCCTCCACGAACACACCTGCACACAAATTGAAACACCTCCGCGCGAAAAACAAAAAGTGACGCGAAACGAAATAGAACATTTCGTTCGCGGATATCAAAAGTACCGTCGCAAAACGACGTAGTACTTTTTGTATGATGACGCGACACTTCGCGTCAAGCAAACAAATGTTGGTATGACGCTTCGCGGAAATACCGCGAAACGACAATATCCCAACAATCCCCCTCTTATTGTCGTAATCGCCAAACTCTTCAAATAATCCAAGTTTTGGTCACCCCCTCTCAAATACATCATGCGTAGCAGCTTTCGTCAGCAAATTTGTCGCCTCCTCTTTTGTCGGAACGTTCGAAAACACAATCTCGTTCGCCGTAACCAAATCCCTTACAAAATGCCATTAGAACCTGATGTGTTTCGTCCTCTTGTGAAACACTGGATTTTTCGCCAACGCCATCGAACTCATGCTGTCAGAATAAATCAACATACAACCAATAGGAATGCTTAACTCACGTAACATCTCCTTAATCCAAATCGAAGCCTTAGATGCATGACACACACCCATATACTCAGATTATGTGGAACTCAACGCAACCGTAGGTTGTAGCCTAGAACTCCACAAGATCGCGGCTCCTCCAAAATTAAATGCGTACCCTGACGTGGACTTATTTGAATCAAAATCGCCGCCCCAATCTGCGTCACAATACCCAACACAATCCAAAGATTTTTTGTCTGAACTTAACAAGTCCAAGATCAATCGTACCAACTACGTATCGAAAGATACGTCATACGGCCTCCCAATGCGCCTTCTTTGGCTCGTGACAATAACGGCTGACGATGGAAACCGCGGCCGAAATATCTGGACGAGTACCAACGCTAAGGTACATAAGTGAACGAACCGCCTCTTGATATGGTACATCGACTTAATCTTCTTCCTCAAACTTGCGAATGTGTAGTTTTGCATCCTACGGCGTAGAAAGCGGTTTCGCGTAAGTCATACCATATCTCTCCAAAATCTCTTTACAATATTGAGCTTGACTCAATTTAATGTTCCCCTCTTTGTCCCATATCACTTCAATCCCCAAAAAATATTGTAATTCTCGAAGATCCGTTACTTTGAAATGTAATCTAAGGTAACGTTTCAACTCATTAATGCAATCCAGCTTGTCGCATGCCATCAAGAAATCATTCACATAAACAGAAAAGATGATTTGATCAACTCCTTCACCTTTCACATAAGCTCTTGAATCGGACGTAGTCCGTACAAATCCGAATTTCAATAGTACTTGATGAAGTATCAAATACCACATGCGCGGCGCCTGTTTCAAACCATATAATGACTTTCGCAAACGCCATACATTTCCTTCCATTTAAAAACGCAGTTTCCACGTCCATTTGATGGACGTGCTTCTTCCCAATCGCTGCAAGTGCAATAATAATCTTTAGTGAGTCAAACTTCACCACGGGAGCATAAGTCTCTTTAAAATCAATTCCCTCACGTTGTTGGAAGCCCTTACAAACAAGCCTCGCCTTATACATAATAATTTCACCCGAAGCTCCAGTGTTTGTCTTAAATACGCACTTTGCATCTATCGCCTTTTTTCCCTCCGGTAACTTTACTTCCTCAAAAGTTCGATCATCAACCACCGATTTAAATTCTTTCTCCCATGCCGGTTTCCACTTACTCTCCCAATCGGTCGACCTCTTTGCCTCAACATAAGATTGAGGGTCGCCGGTCATATTTTCCGTAAGTGATTGCTACAAAAGAAACTCCATCTCTTTAGCATAGAAAAGAAAATAATGTGAATTTGATGCATTTTCCCGTTTTCGATCGTAAGTGTGTTTCTCCGGTTTCTTCCATTTTGTACTCCGAGAGCTCCTTCTAAGTACTAGCTCCTCCTCTTTCTCCTCTTTCTCTTCCTCGGATTCAATTTCAATTTCTTTTTCACTCGATTTAGAACTCGATTTAGAGTTTTGAGATTTCCAAATGTTCGAAGGCACTCGGGAATCCAAAGATCCGTTACTCTTTCTGTCAAATTCAATTTCAACCGATTTTCCCAATTTCTTTTTCTGACTATTTGCATTCGGTTCCTCATTGGATTCCGAATCCCCAATGAACGGAAAATTCTCAATTTCACTCTCCTCATTAAAATCCAAATTCTCATTAAATTTCCCCACGGAATTCATGGCGGATTTGAGATCCTCATGAAAATCCACATTCCGAGATTCCTCCACGGTGTGACGAGCCGGATCATAGACTCGGTACAAATTCCCTTTCGCACTATAACCAATAAAAATTCTCGGCCAACATCTTGGAGCAAATTTCCCTTTCCTCTTAATTGATTCCACAAAAACGGTGGCATGACATCCCCAAATTCTCAAATGATGAACCGGGGGCTTTCTCACACTCCATTACTCCTCCGGTGTTTTACTTTCAGAAACCGAAGTGAGTCTTCGGTTACAAATATAATTCGACGTAAGAATTGCATCTCCCCACAAAAACATCTTTCGTCCGGAGCTATGAACCATCACACAGACCATTTCTTGTAAAGTACGATTTTTCCTCTCCGCCACTCCATTTGACTCCAAAGAATAAGGTGCCATGAATTGATGCCTTATCCCCCACTCCTTACAGTACCCCTCAAAAACAACAAACTCCCCTCCATTGTCCGAACGAATGGACTTAAGCTTCTTATCAATTTGCCTTTCGGCCATCACATGCCATTCTTTAAATTTTTCAAATGCATCCGATTTCTTTTTCAATAAATACACCCATGACTTCCGAGAGAAGTCATCAACAATTACCAAAGTATACTTATTACCTCCAATTGTCTTGGGTTTAATATGTCCAAAAAGATCGATGTGGACAACCTCCAAAGGACTTTGAGCTCGATGCTTGATGTCTTTATTCAGATGGGATTTCCGAATTTGACGTCTTTTGCTACATCCTCCGCATCCGTTCACCTTCTCACCGGATGCAAGGTCCAAACCCCTCACCGAAGAATGACGAATCATCTTCTTCAAACTTACCTCGGATGTGTGACACATCCGATGATGCCATAATGTAAGATCACCTTTCAACTCCGAAATTTGATGTGAAATTCCCTCGGTGGGAACTTTAGATTTCGGCCTCCTCCATTAGAGCCGACTATGATTCGCATCCGTTACAACTCCTCCAATTACATTCCCGTTCTCATTCCAAATCTCGATAGATTGATCAACTCTCGCAAGTAAGCTTCCACCACTCTTTTGGATTTGTGGAATGCTTAACAAATTAATCGAACCGTCCGGAATATAAAGAGTATTTTGTAGACGATACTTCATTGATCTCTCTTTCCCATCATTATCCCATGAAAGAAGATCAAGCCGAACCGTTCCAACCGTACAAACCGAAATGACATGGCCGCTTGCAACTGTAATAAACTTTGGAACCGTAAGTTCCCTCATGTCATCAAACAAGGTGGCATCCGTGCAAACATGGTGAGATGCCCCCGTATCAATGATCCACTCCTTCTCCAAGTTTCCTCTACTACTTACCGAATCAAGGGTAAGGTTAAGAACCGGAAAATCATCACCGGTTTCATTACCATAGTCAAAGTAATTTGCATTACCATAACCACGACCACCACCGCGGCCTCCACCTCGGCCGCCACCTCGGGCGCCTCTATCACCTCCTCTAGCTCCTCTTCCACCTCCGGAATCTCCACTCGTTGCATAACATTGAGAAATCGTATGCCCCCACTTACCACAAAAATGACATTGCTTGTCCTTATCCGGACAAGAGGATGACAAGTGTCCAAGCCGGTTACACCGGTAGCATGTCACATTGGAAGGATCCGAAGGGACTTTCGGTGGACGACCTTGCTCCCTCTTGTTGCCTCGACCGCCACCACCACCTCTCGGGCCACCTCCTCTACCACCTCCTCTACCACCGGCATAGTTAAGATCCGGGGTTTCGGGAGTAGTAGAGTTGAGAACTCCTCCTCCACTTGAAGAAGTCGATGGAGTTCCCTCCGACATTTTGATAAAATTGACGGTGAATCCGAAAGTGTTATCCACCTTCGCTCGTAAAATAGCTTTAAGATGCGAAAGCTTCTCCAGTAAAGCATTAAGAAAAATGCTTAACTTATCCGCATCCAAGATAACTCGGCCATTGTTGATTAATTGCTCGAGTATAATATTGAAGCGCTTCACGGCATCATCCATCACTTCATTTGGTTAAATTTTAAAATTCATAAAGTCCGTATAAACATATTTACCCTTGTTCTCAACGCCTTTCTCATATTGCTCCTCAAGTGCTTGCCAACACTCATGGGCCGTGCCGTGAGCAAGGAAATGATCAAGAAAGGAAGAAGTGCAATTTTTTATCAAATCGGTCGTTGCCGCAATATCCTTCAACCTCCATTAAGCACGTGCCTCACTCTCGAGTGGCATTTTCTCTTCTCCGTGGACAATGCTCTAAAGCTTCTTGAGAATAAGTTGGCCTGAAATAAACTTCTCCCAAACGGCATAATAAAGGCCACGGATTTCCTTGACATATTATAATTTTCTTCGTTTTCCAATCCTTCGTCAAACTCGGACTCTTCTTCTTCTATCTTCGACTTTCCCTTCCTAATCCTCTTTTTTCTCTCACTCTCATTAGCTCCTCTAATGAATGGATCAGTAGCCGGAAAGGAAGTGTTTTCTTTGCTCTCACTCGGTTGAATTTGAAAACGGGAATCTACATGTCTCATAAGTGTATCTAACATTTCTTCAAATTTTCTCTCCGTATTCCAGGTCTCCTCAAATTGAGAACCCGAAAAACTAAACTCTCTTGCTCTCTCCGAAGTCGACATAGAGGAAGGATTATTTCTATTCTTCTTCCTCCCCATGCGCTCTCTCTCTATCTCCGAAGCACTGGCTCCGATACGAATTGTAGGATCTAGAGCAAAAGACATTCACTCTTAATAATTCACCAAAACATAAATCATTACACAGCGGAAGCTCATAATAAACAAGAGGAATATTTAGCCAAAAAGATTTATAAGTGTTCTTAGCCGAAGCCTCTTTACATCATCTCTCTTCTCTCTTCTCTCTCTTCTCTCTCTTCTTTAAATAATCTCTACTCCAAGATTAATCATCTAAGATAGATTGATTAATTCATTCAATACTCTGCACATGTACACTGCTGCCTATATACTTGCTACTCTACATAAGAGACAACAAGATAAAACAAACAGAACTTAACGTAGCGAGGAAGTCTGTCCCTAGCTTACTGTGCACACTGCAATGTAAGTTCCACGAAGAAAGGTAGCACACGCTTTCTTCCTTCGAACGACTAACTTTAAACGTTGACTTAAACACGTGTCGCTCCACGAACACACTTGCACGCAAATCGTAACACCTACGCACGAAAACAAAAAGTGACGCGAAACGAAATAGAATATTTCGTTCGCGGATATCAAAAGTATCGTCGCGAAACAACGTAGTACTTTTTGTATGATGACGCGACACTTCGCGTCAAGCAAATAAATGTTGGTATGACGCTTCGCGGAAATACCGCGAAACGACAATATCCCAACATTTTCTCCCATTCGATCCGCCAAAGTGGCCATCACTTCTCCACATGCGACGTTTTCTAAATGGCACCTTCGGTATGCCCACTTATCGAATTTTAGCCTTCAACAATTAAACAAGCGCCTCATTATTGGGTTGCGTCCTATGCTTAGCCAAGACCTTCCATTTTGTTTTGGATACATCGAAAGAAAATTTCCTTGCCCGTTGTTTTCCTTTAGTACCTCCAAATTCAACGGATTCCTACTCTCTCATGTGGACCAACGTCGTACCTAGCTATAATAGCGCTATTTGCTTCGTCATATTTATCAATGACGCGAATCGCTATTGTCACCTATACCTTTACTACAACTCGATCACCTCTCACATATTTTAGCAATTAAAATTGAAAGTTGAAAATCTTTACTACAACTCGAACAGCTCTCACATATTTTAGCAATTTAAATTGAAAGTTTAAAATCTCCTTAACTGCCAAATTAAATTCCTTGCAAGGACCACGGAAGGTCCTTATTGTACTTATTGGAAAATCGTCCTTTTGTGTACTTCGTGTTCTTTAGCGGATTCATTTCATAATGATTCCATAAACGGCATATTCCTTTTGTTCATAATTCTACCGATCATCCATTTTGCCATTGGTCTTTCTAACATTGTCTTTTGCAGCTCCGCTTCTTTTGTGTATGTAGTTTACCTGGTCCTCTATAAATTTATATCTATACTTAGTAGTGATTAAACTATTCACTTTGTACACTCAAATCATTGATTATATTGAGAAGACACTTTCTCTCCTTTGCTACTCTTATGTATTCTTCTTGTTCGCTTGTCTCTAATTTGCTACTTTCATACTGTTTTCTACCATATTCTTCTCTCTTTTTATCGTCATTTGCCTACAATGCCCTTACCTTCTACACACCGGCTTTCGGCTCCACAGCCCCACCCCCCGCCCCCTCATATCTAGGACCAAGTCACTTAAGCTATTAAAAGGAAAATACTGGCAACTGAATGTTAACTTAATTTCAAGAGATAAAATTGATTTGATTTCCTTTTCTTCTTTAGAAAAAATGAAAAATTATTTATATTTATTAGTTGCAATTATGGATGATTAGCCCTAGATACTGGTATTTAATATTTCTTTTATATATTAAATATAACAAAATGAATTTGTAATTGATGTCGTATAATTATTAGTATTAGTATCATTAATGTTTAATATAATTTTTAGCTTTCATTTGTGAATGAAAAGATAACCAATGAAAAAAAAAACCAGAAATTAACCTTACCAACAACGATAAAGATAGTAATAGCAATAACTGAAAGACATAACACAATTCACACCACATGCTTTTTGTCACACTCTTCTCTCCTCCAATTGCATATTTTTCACAAAAAAAAACACAACTAAATACGCGTTTATTCAACGGGAGGTTTCAATTACATCTATTTCAATCACAACCTCCTTCCCCCTCTTATACACCCCAACCTCTATAATCAATTTTTTTAAGCATAAACAAAAAAAGGAATAAAAAATCCTTTCCAAACGGAAAATAATTCTTCAAGATATCTTAAAAACCAACATCAAATATCAAGGTAGCAAATTTGTTCAGTTCCCAATTTTTCATTCATAATCAATGAATTTTCAATGACCAGTGAATTATGATTATAATCGTTACTCTTTTTATTTAGCATTAAAAAAAATGTATTACAATAAATTATTGTTTTAGTATGCTAATTAAGATCATTGCACACAGTTTATTATTCTTTTTATTATTATGTAATTTATAACAATTTGTTTTGAATTTTTATTATTAGCCATTATTGTTCTTTTTCGATTTTTTTGCCATTGTTATAATTTTTTTTAGTTTTTTTGTTATAATTATGATTATTAATTTTATCCGAATAAGATATCTACCAAACGATAGCACCTAAACATATCAAAAAATAAACTTGCCACCTCAAATAAAAAAGTTGGACTTGCATAAAATTACAGAAGGAAAATCTCAACTTATGGTACCACCTTTCAAATAACCACGAACTAAGATCTGTGCAGTCTTCAACACACTTAATCATTTTTTCCAATAGACAATTGCCGTTGAGATTTCACTTTCGATACTTAACACAACGACAGTGTCATGTGACTTACAAGCTTGAGAGAGATGCCAGTTGACCGATGGACGATGGAATGCTTCCACTCAATTGGTTGTAAGATAGAATTCTGGCGCACCGAGCACCAGCGAAAAACAATCTTAATATGAAACTAAAGAAATCAAGTGTAAAGGGAAACAAACAATATCAATAACGCTTTTCGTGCATGTCCCTTTTCCCCTCCTCTCGCACCTCGCGCCATCCTCCCCCCACTTTTCCCCATCTTTGCTTTGCTAAAATGTGACTCGTCCATTCTAATTTAAATTTAAAAATAAAAACATGGACATAACCAATTTTCAACAACATGCGTACAAATATATATTTAAAAAATAAATTGATGATAAGAAAATGGGTATAAATCATGTCAAAATTAAAATTAAAAGGTACTGTTTTTTAATGATAAACATATAAATGCCATCTTATCTGTCCTCCCTCCATTTTAATTTTCCTCCTTTGCTTAACACATTATTGAATTTAAGAATATTTTAAATTTAAATATGTGACAAATTTGAGTTGCAAAACCAAAAAAAACATATCCTGAGTTTTGGAGGAGAAGAAAAATGTAAATTGCAACGTTTCCTCAACACGTGGATTTTGGCACTCTCCTTTCTGCCCTCTTTTCCCCGTTCCATAAAAATTTACAAATCCTCAAACCAAAAAAATGAACCCAAAAATTTTAAGAGGATATACATATATATATATATATATATATATATATATATTCAACCCAATATATTCAATCCACATCTAGTTGCTACTCATAATCCAAACGTCTCTCCCTCCCTCTTCCACAATAAAAACACTTAAATTTTCACGATTTTATTTTCTTTAACTAAATGATGCACAAGTAAGCTTTACGATGGGAAAATCTTTTCAAAAGAAAACAGATTCTAGGATTAGCGGAAATTGATTCTACAAATTTATATCCAGAAAAAACCAAAATTTTGTTGAGGGGTTTACTGATTAGAATTATCAATCTTATGAATAATTTTAAGAAATACTTTTATAATAATTGATTGTTGTGAATATTCGTTATTTAATATCATTGACTATTATACATTCAAATATTTTTTACTAAACACTTTTCTGATTATTTACTTGTTTCAGTTAGTGATTGTTATTGTTTGATAATTTTTTGGTTGTTGTTATTTTTATTAGAATCATTCTAGTATTTATGATTATCTGTTATTCTTTACTATTAAATATTTTGCCTTTTAATATTATTAATGTTTTTCTATTATTATTGTTTACTATTATTGTTTTTCATGGTTTTCAAAATTTCTTCTTTTTGA
Organism: Zygnema cylindricum; assembly: GCA_037447655.1. Taxonomy (NCBI): domain Eukaryota; kingdom Viridiplantae; phylum Streptophyta; class Zygnematophyceae; order Zygnematales; family Zygnemataceae; genus Zygnema; species Zygnema cylindricum. Next base: position 278,301 of record JBBHKE010000089.1, on the reverse strand, counting down.
TTAATATTTTTTTCTCCATTATTTCTTCTTCTGATTTTGATTTTTTCTTCATTTTCTTCAATTCTTATTATCACTGTTTATTTTTATGTTATATTTTACTTCTATTTTTAGTAATCTTCTGAATATTTTTATTATTTATATTTGTACTTATGATTATTATTAACTATTAATATTTTTTATTTATTGCTTTATTGGATTTTGTTGTTGATAATTATTCGAACTTATTGGTTATTAGTTAATATTATCATTTAGCATTATCTATTAATGTTTTTCGGTACTGCTTATTATAATTTGTTTATTGTTATTGTTGTATTTTATTTACGTTAAATAAAATTATTTATAACTACTATTTTTTTTATGTCATCTTGATTATTATTTTTTTTTTTTTGTTGTTATCATTGTCATTATTATTGTTTATCACTGTCATCACTAGAATTACAATTATCAATTATTTTATTGTCATTACAATTATTGTTACCATTCTCATTCATTATTAGCGCTGATCACTAATGTCCACTTACCCTTTCCCCCCTTTCATCAGCTCCCTCCCTCACCTTTTTCTTTTTCACTCTGTCTTTCAAGTTTGAATGGTTTACTGTTAAAACTGAATATTGACATGATTTTAACGCCAGCTATAACTACTTGAAATAATAATAAAAAAATTACCAAATATGTGTGATAAGAAAAAAAAAGCGCTTTCCATCTACATGCAATGAATAATAGCCGGTAGTTATATTTACAACCAATAACGTATCCCTCTTTTTGCCTTCCCTCCTTCGTTTAACAAAAAATTTCACCTTTTGTATGATTACGAGGAGTAAATGATAAAAAAATAACCTACTTCAAATTAGAAAAAAAAAATACTCGATTGATGAATGAAATATTACCACACACAACAATTTCATTGACAATTTGCTCCTCTTGCCCCTTCCCGTCTTCTTCCATCAAGAGATTCTTTTTGTTTTAATATTTTCTTAACGTAAAAGAGAAGAAAATAAGACATGCCTTTACAAACAGAAACAAAAATGCTTCAAAAATTATCTACATATAGAAACAAACTGCCAACAGTTAGAGTTCAATTTTGATAAGTAACATAACAATAGTGTCATGTGTCTTACAAATTCTGGAGGGATGTCAGCTGAACGATGGACGACGGAATGTTTCCACTCAATTGGTTGTTATTGATCACTCTATAACACCGATCGGCAATTACCAATTACAAAAAAAAAAAAAAAAAATACTAAAATATCGAGGGTGAAACAACAATATCAATGTACACTTTCTGTACACACTAAGGCATTCGTTTGCACGCACCCTCCCCCGCCCGCCCCCCACTTCGCTACAATCCGTCATTAATACCAAATTTTATCATAATAAAAAAACATGAAATAGTCACGAAAAATTTAAATCACGTGCATATAGATTAGTAAAAAATACAAAAACTTGATAAACAAAAATGGCGTTAAACATCATGTTCAATATTAAATCGAAAGGTACATATCCATATTAATAATAATTATATAGATGGATATTATATATATGTAAGATGTGTCACCCCAATTCCTTTTTGTCTTTCCTCCTTTGCTTCACACATTTCAAAGTACTGAAATTAAAAAACATTATAACAAAAGAAAAGCCGTTAAAACAAAAAAAACACTATGAACTGGAGGAAAAAATTAATTGCAAATTGCAATATTTTCACGCCGTATGGCTTTTGTCACGCTTCCCCCTCCCCATCTTTTCTTTTGTACCAGAAAAAAATGTGCAAAGAAATTAAAAAAAAAAACATAAATTTATAGAAAGGCAAATACAAAATTGTTTAATATAACACATCTATTTTAGTCACAATCCCATTTTTTCCCCACTTCCCAGTCCAGCTTCCTTCCCCCCCTAGCTTGCCCCCCTCCACCAAGTCACTTAAATTTCCATTGAACATAAATAAATAAATAAATGTATATGTTAAGAAGGGAAAATACTTCCAAAAGAAATAAATCTTAAATTTAAACATACGAAATATAAGAGTTTTTTTTTTCCTTTTTCCCCCTTAAACATCAAGAGTATTCACAACAATTAAATTATTATAATTTTAAATGATTTCAAAACTAGTATTTATACAATTTTTTCCATGTTTTTTGTTATTTATATTAAATCCTTAATATCATTAATTTAAATTCACAATTTGTTATTATGATAATGATTAAGTATTAATAATTATTAGTTACTACTAGTATACGTTTTCGTGGTCGTATGTTTTGTCATTCTATAAATTAGTTCTACAATTTTATTATTATTTTTACTGATCCATTCAAGAAGTCTACCAAACTATCACAATTATAAATTTTAAAAAAGAAAGTTACATTTTTCAAAATAGATAACCGACTAACTAACAGAAAACCAACAAATGATGAAAAAAGTTAAAAATCACCATACGATCTATCACTTAACAACAACGAAAAACTTTACAATCTTATTACAATCTTCAATGCAATAACGTAAGTTAATCACGTCGAGTTCACTTTTGATGGGTCACAAAACCACTGTGTCATGTGTCTTACAATTCTCGGAGGGATGTCATTTGACCGATGGACGACGGAATGCTTCCACTCAGTTGGTTGTAAGATAGATGTCTATAGAACCATCCATCAGCAACACCAATAGTGATTAAAAAAAATGAACAAAACTAACTATAAAAGGGGGGAAACAATATCGAGATACACTCGTTGCAAACACAATCGCATGGTTTGCTTGGCCACCCTCTACGTCCCCCCCGTGCCACCTCCTTTCCAATGTTAACTAAAATAAAAAAATGAAATTGATGTAACCAAATTATGTATGTACATATTTATTAAAAAATCGTTAAAAAAAAATCATTATAAATCATGTCAAACTTCAAATCTAAATGTTCATTTTCCTCTTCCATCTCCCCTGTATATACATATGCATACAAATATACATATCCATATATATATCCTAAGTTGTAGCCCTTTTATTTGTTATTGGAACTTTATGAAACATATGTCTAGATTGACGTCTCTTAAATCCTAAACACTACATTAAAACTCTAGTGCTTTACTATAGCGTTATGTATTTATTAATGTCTTGTCTTTACCTTTGGTAGTGCAGAGGATTCTTTTTTGAATCAATTCTTTCTTTTAATTTATTTTTCTCGTAACTAGGCCTACCTACATTAGTTACGCCTAGGATTGGTTCTACCATGAACCACCTTAACGCCTTTTTGGTTATCTAATTTATTTATGATGACTCCTTATCGTCTATGTAAAATCATCTTTAGAAAAAACAACATTTCCCTGGTAAAGCTCTCTTTTTGGATTTTTTGTTTGTCTCCTTTTTTGCTTGTCCAATATTTCTTCTATCTTTCTCTTTTTGGCTCTTTTCTATATTTTGTTTTTTCTTTGTTTCGGCCATTTATGACTTCTTTATCTTTATGTTGTAGGCCTGCCCTTTTGTCTATATCAAGCTGTCCTAAAATTTCAACAAACAAAAAAATACGATTTGAAATTACAAAGAGAACGCCTCTTTACTTTTGAAAAGATCTGGGGCCACATAATTGATGAGTCAAAATACCATGAATGGCTCAGTGAAACTTGTTGTCATTTCATAGAAAGAAAGAGATTCGAGCTCCTTTTAGCTACTTGTTCTCTAATTGAACGGCTCCCTTCAAAATTTGGTTTGAACGGCCACATCTTATCATGAAGCATGGACGCTTTTATGCTATAAGATTGACATCTGACCGAATAGGGTTCCCATCCGTTGGCATTCTTTTTCAGGAAGGTAAAATCGATAGCATATTAACCTTTATCCGGAATATCCTTCATTTACCACGTCAACTAGAATGCATCAATCACAACGCCAGTCATGTAGTTTTGATAAGTGCAATCTTGGTTGGATTGCCTAATTCTATTTATACCTTTATTACCACAGTGACAACGATCAAGCCAACCAGCACCCTGTCACATGAACCGATTGGTTATTGTATGAAAGAAAAAAAAAATCGCAAACAAACCATCGGACAACCAATTTTGCACCTAAGAAATCTTCATTTTTTGCAGGGCCTTTTTTTTGCAAATATTGCAAAGAACGTGACCACGTTGTAGACAAGTGTCCAACAAAGACTTGGACACATGAAAAAATATACGTTTGGGGCTATACAAAAACCAAATCCACCAAATTCAAATTCAAAACATCTTGAGAATCCCTATGTCGCGACAACACAATTTGGTCAAACTGCGCACACAAACATAGCTTTTGGATTGTTCATACGATTCTCCTCTATGGTAACCGGTGCCTAACTTTTACTATCTTTCATCGGTCTCATCAGAAATAACTTCGAATCTGGTTCTCAAGCCATACGATGCTTTTATCATATCATGATCCCTTCTTGTAGCACCTCTCCAAGACTTTACCTGCCTCGATTCCACCCATGGACCAAGGATACTCTTTTACGTTACAGGTAACACTTATGATTGGCTCAATGATTTTGGCTCATTGCATCACACACCTTGCCAAATTGCAATTATGTATAATATTGTCCCCCTCATAGCTTATTTACGTATATCCTTTGGCAACAACGTGATTTTCACTTTCGGTATGGTTAGGGAAGTGGCTATTAACTCTGTTTCGCTCAATTTGATTTTTTCAATTTTGGACAAAGTCTACTTTGTCCACGAATTACAAAAAAACCTTAACCTTTTTTTTCTCAGTACAACTTTATGTAAAAACAGCTTTGGCATCAATGCGGAAAGTAATGCTTAATTTTTCTCCCCCAATTTTACCCTTATTGGTAGAGGAACGAAATGATTTCATGTTCTCAATGTTTTTAAATACCTTGCTTATGCTCACTTAAGCAAGTTCTCTTAACTCCTACTTTAAAAAATGGCATTTGTGATTTGGCCATTTAAATGGAACTATTTTATCTATTGTTATAAAATGCCTCGTAATCGAACTTGAGAAGTTTAACGGAAGTACCCTTGATTTTTCCAATTGATATGTCATTGGCAAAATGTCTCGCATCCCTTTTTTTCTAGCTCATTTTGTTCCAAAGTTCCCTTTGATCTTTTTATGTGGTCCTAAGCGTGTAGCAAGTATGAGTGATGCACTATATTTCTCACTTTTATCGATGAACACTCTCGTCTTATGTACATCTATTCCATGAAGCATAAGTTATAAATTTTTACTCATTTTCAACATTTGAAAGCTCTTGTCGAAACTATTTTTCTTCTCACATTTAAACATTATATACGGATAACAGAATTAGTATATGTCTAATGCCTTCTAAATTCTTACTATTACATAGCTTCATTCGTCAAAATGCTTCCCTTTAAGAGCTATTAAGATATAAAGAAAATCAATTAAAATTCCTCGTGTGATTGGTTATGTACCAGCATAAAAGGGAAGAAGGCGTATCTATCGGGTAGTGTTTTGCTATTTCGAATGTCCTAAGAGTCTTCCTGTATGGCTCAGGAGACCAATGAACAAGATTACAAAGACCTCACTACCAGGAGACCAATGAACAAGATTACAAAGACCTCACTAGCAGGGATGGCAAATGAGGTGCCCCCGCCATTAAAGAAACCTTTGTGGGATATTCTTCACGTTCGGAAGCATACCGAATTTGGTGTCAACATCGCATCGCATCGTTACCACGCTTGACGTCATCTTAAAAAAAATAAAAGAAAAAAAATCCCTTTCTTTAAAAACTAATCCTCGACTTTTTTCTTAAACCTCTCAATTTTCATTTTTCTCTAGTTATACTCACCTCTAGTTTGAAACATTTGAACTCTTCCAATCCTTTAACACCCTAATTATCACCAACAAAGCAGTTTCACCTTCATTGTTAGAATTTTTTTCTTCCGGCCATTCCGACGTTGTTTTCCCCCAACGTCGGAATCTAATTATTCAAACTTTAGGCGATTCTAACACTCCACTCGTGGATTCCGTGTTCATATGACCATCGCCGGATACATTGGATCCCTTGACTTGTACCGCAACAGCAATGCCGCAAAATTGTGTCACGATTGCTCCAATAACGTTGCCCGCCATCCAGCGAACTTGCTGTAGGACATCGTACTTGTCCAATAATACCCACTTGGAACATTCCCCACATCCTCGCTTATGTCAATATTGCCGATGTCAAAGATCCACCAACATTAAATTCTGCTTTGCAACGCCCAAGTGCTAACAAGTGGCGACTTGCTGCTACCAAAGAGTTCAAAGCACTAATGAGAAAGAAATCTTGTACCATTCTTTCCATGCCGCCCAATCGTCATGCCATTAGTTCAAAGTGCGTCTTTATAATAGACAATTCGCTAATGAATCCATCGAACGATATAAGGCCCGCCTTGTGACCGAAGTATACTTACAGGTATCGAAGAATTAAATACAACACGAATTTTGCTCCTGTGACCAAATTCAACTCTATGCGTACCAACTTTTCTCTTGCTGTCATTCATGCTCGGGAATTACAACAACTTGACGCAAAAATCACTTTTCTTCACTACCATTTGTATGGAGAAAATGCCTAGTTATATTGAGATTGGTCGAAAATCATTCGTGCGTCACTTGCATAAATCTATACATAGCCTGAAACAGCCACCACGTGTGTGGCACAAAACTCTTATTGCTCTTCTTAAAAAAATATTTAAAGGAATCGACTTAAATTAACACAGATCATGACATTCACGTTGGATGCACAAATGATAGTACTGTCATCAACATCATTTATGTCGATTGAATTATCGTTTGTCCTAGTCAGGCTGAAATTCAAAAATTCAAAGTCATTCTAGCGTCCTTGTGGCTTATGATAAATTCAAGACATGTTGACTGCTGCTTAGGCATCACTTTTACGTCATAGGTCTCAGCACATTTTGCAAATGAGTTAGAAGCAAAGTCTCCTTGACTGGAAAATTGGTGTAGGTATGTAAGGCACTTGGATGGATTTTCGCAACGTGGTTCGCCAATTGTCTCAATTTTCGCATTTTGATTTTCTTACTCACCTTTCAAGCTGCCAAATGTGTTCTCCGGTATCTTCAGGCATTAAGCATCTTCATTTCACCTTTTTTCTTCGTCCTATGGGCTGCTTAGCCTCGATTTTTTTTTTCAACCTTTGCCTCCTACATTTCCGGTTTTTGAGATGCGAATTGAGGAACCAACTTGTTGACGGTGGGTCTATTTTGGGTATACGTTTTACTCTTGGGTGCGACCGTTTCTCATGGTCGTCCTGCAAACAGGCTACGGTTGCTCTTTCCGTGAAGTATATGGTCCCACCTCCGCCAACAAATCTACTATATAGTTTCGCTGCCTCCTCACCGACCTCTGTTCACCTCTATCTTCACCTACTCTTATCATTTGTGATTCCCAAAGAGCCTTGTCTCTTATGAAAATCCAACTCATCATACTTGAACCAAACACATCAGCATCCAGATCCATTTCACTCGCGAAAAAATTATTGATGGCACCATTTCTTCACTCATTGTGCCACGGAATCTCAACTCGCCGATTTTCTCACCAAGCCTTTCTCTTGCCTATTGTTTCAGAAACACATTTCTAACGCTGTTCTTTGTGACTAGTCATGCTTCAATCAAGGGAGGGTATTGGAGCTTTATTGAAGATTATGTCTATATTGACATCTCTTTATTCCAAAACGCTATATTGAAGTTTTAGTACTAAAAGCTTTATATACTTGTTACTTGTTTGTACATACCTTCTGTAGTGTATAATATTGTTATTGGACTCGCTTTCTTTTTGTAACCAGATCTACCTACATTAATCACAACTACGATTAGTTCTGCCTCGAACCGCCTTTATGGCTTCTTGGTTCTCGACTTTTTGTAATCAATGTTATTTATGTTGACGATTGAATTTTCATTGGTTCCAATAGAGAAATATGAATAGCCAAGGTCGTCTTGGAACCCTATTGGGCTGTGAAAAATTTAGGCAATCTTGACTATTGCCTAAGCATCACTATTTGACGTAATAGGTCTCTTCGCAGTATACAAATGAGTTAGAAGAATTACATCATTGATCTTTTTGACAATTTTGAAATGGTTAAATGCAATCCTGGTTTTACTCCCCTTTATCCCTATTTAAAAAATCATACAATGAGAATGCCCAAGAAGTTATAGACCCCGTTTATTGCTTTATTATTAGGAAATGTACGTTTGCCGTGCTAGATACCAAGTGCCGTACGTCTTTTGTCTCAATATTCCCATTTTGCTTCTCTCATACAAGTTCAAGCTGCAAAACGTGTTCCCTAAAATCTTCAAGGCACTAAGCATCTTTACCTCACCTTTTCTCTCCATCCTCCCATAAGCTCACCATCTTCTTCTCCTATACTCTCCTCCACGGACTCTATTATTACTTTTCGAGATGAGGATTAGGGTAATCAACCCAATAGCAGTCCCCTTTTTTGGATGTGTGTTTTTCTCTCGGTGGATTTGCCTCATGGTTCACCCAAAAACAAGCTATGGTTACTCTCTCCTTCGGAGAATATATTACAGGCACCTCCGCCACGAAAACCGCAATTTTGTTTCATCGTCTTCTCACTGAGCTCTCGTTCAGCTTCTCCCATTTTTATTTTTTTGTGACTCCCAAAGTGCCATAACCGTCTTAAAGAATCTCGTTCATACCACACGAACCAAACACCTTGCCATTTAAATCTACTTCCCTTGTGACAACATTGTTGGCGGCACAGTTCTCTTCTCTCATTGTGGTACGGATCCCCAACTTGCCGACTTCCTCACCAACCCTCCACCTCGATCTTTCTTTTTAAAATATATTTTTAGCGTCGATCTTCGTGATTGGCCATGCTTCAATCAAGGGGGGGTATTGTAATTATTACTAAAGCTTATGTCTAAATTGACATCTATCTTTTTTATTCAATTCCTAATCGCTAAACTATATGTCCTTGACTTTATTTGAGCTTTCCGTTTTTTTTTGCATTATGTCCATACCTCTGGTGACGTAATCGATTCTCCTTGGCAACGACGAGAATCTTTTTTTTTTAGATTTCTTTTATGGTAATTAGTTCTACCTACATTAATCACACCTTCACACAGCATTTATGGCTTCTCGATTCTTTTCTTGCTTGTTTTTTTCTATGAAGGTTATTTGCCTCAATTGTAAATTTATCCAAGCTAATACAAAACTTAAACGAAAAAAAAAAAATGGTCTTCCTTGTTAGTCTCTTCTTTAATTTTTTATTGCCCCTTTTGTTAGCATTGTGTAAAACCTGGAGTTCGACATGTCCCATACTTGAGAAAATTCAGACGGCCCGGACTCAAACCTGGAACCTCTGGAACCTCTGATTAAAGCTGTTAGTGCTTTCACCACTGCGCCACCAAGCCTTAGATCGATAATGGCATGTCCTATTACTTCATTTCAGGTGTGGGCGTAATTACCTCTCGGTATTGAACGGCACACCGTGCTCAATTCAACACTTTTGGCCTTATTTTCATTTTCCGGCATTTTATAGCCTCTCTTTCTATACATTAATTGTTGTTATAAACTGATTGTTTTAGATGTTAATTGTTGTCATTCATAGTTGACTTAATAGCTCTTATCACTTTGAATTGTTTGTTGTTATTTAATGAGGTCATTTTCGATTGTTATTATTGTGAATAAATTGTTAATGATTATTAAGTACGTTATTATTGCAATCATAGTTATCCATATTAGACTTCAGGAAAAGAGTAGCACCCAGATAATTTTAAAGTTAATCTTGCGTTTCTCAAATGAACGAACGACTAACAAAAATAAAGGTTATAATAATTAAAAATGGAATAACTACGACAAAACAAATATATAAAAATAAAAATCAATTCACACCACAAGGCTTGGTCACGCGCCTTCTCGCCCCTCTTTTCTCTATTACATGAAAGAAAGAAAGGAAAAATAAACAGAAAGAACCCGCTAACCAACGAATAAAAAACCCACTAAACCATAGGAGGAAAGTTCCGCATTTGTCGAATGCAAGGTTCTACTTGACACATTTTAATAACGATCCCCTCTCCCCACTCCCTCCCCTCTCCTCACGAAACCTACCCTCCTTGCCTCCCCGTCTCTTCCACTGTCAAGTCACATTAATTTTCGTAATTAATTCTCATTGTAAATGATCGGAATTAATTATGAATATCAAAAATTTAGAGTATTGGTTTTCGCTATTGGTATTAATCATTTAACACCATCATTTGTAATTTATAAATACTTTCAATTGATACATTTTCATTAATAAATATTAATCGTTGCTATAACGATACATTGTTGCTATAAACTGTTATTTTTGTCTTTCTTATAAATTATATTTATGTTTTATATTATTATTTCTTATTCATTATTGTTACTATTTTTATTATCCTTTATAATCCTAATAAGACATCTGACAAATAATGCCATCTAACCATTTCAAAAATTGAGCTTGCATTTTAAACACCAAATTTATCTAGCGTGAAAACGAAAAAAAACCAAACCATTTCCATTTAGGGGTCACTTTTGATGCATAACATAACCATAGTGTCATGTGGCTTACAACTGTTGGAGGAGTTTCAGTTGACCGATGGACGATGGAATGCTTCCATTCAACTGGTTACCGTAAAGAAACCTATGAAAATGGCCATGAGTAAAACAAACCATGAAAATAAATAATAATCAGATCGTTGCTTTACAAGATGTGGCATCGGGTATTCATAGCCACAATTGTCAAAATTAAAAAACTCAAATCTCGACTGAATTGAAAGAGATATCGAAATATAGTGTTTTTGCACTGGATGAACTTTGACCGCATACCCTTCCCCCAACCATCAGCCCCCCCCCACAGCCGCCACCTCCTCCACCCTCGCCTCCAAAACCAAGTTATATAAAAAAAAACAAAAAAAAATAAATAAATAACAAAAAAAATCAAATTTGGACGACAAAAAATAAATTGTTACAAATCTTGTCATATTTCAAATCGATAAACACGTGTTTATTTGATATCACCTTTATCTATAATGAAAAAGTTACATTCTACCCTCGGCCCCCTTTTTTATTTCCCTTGCTTCATGCAGATTATAACATTTCAAATCATGAAAATAGAAAATTACAAAGGAAGGACGACGGCCAAAAATAAAAAAAAAGCAAAATAGTTAAGAATAAGTGAAAAAAAAATCATTGAAAATTGAAACTTTTCCACACCACAAGGATTTCGTCACGCTCGTCTCCCAGTCTTTTTATCCATTGCATAAACAGAGGAATCCGCAAACCAGCATGGAAAACCCCCATTAAAACATAAAATGAACAACACGATTTTTTTCAATGCAAGGTTTTCTATCCACATCTATTTCAATCACGAATCTTTCTCTTCCCCCCACGCCCAAACCGCCCCCACACCTTGCACCACCGCTTCTACCATCCTAAGATTATATTTTTTTATGTGAACAAAAAAAAATATATATATATAAGTGGTTTAAAATACTCCCAAAAAAAATCCTTAAATGTCAACACAAAAAATGAAGAAAAAATCTTGGATAAATTTATCAGTTTCTAAATAATACACAACTCCGTTTTTTTTTATCTTCAATGCAATGAATTATTTCTTGCAATAAACCATTGCTATCTATTTTGATGCATAACATAACTTTAGTGTCAAGTGTCTTACACGTATTGCAAGGATCTCAATTGACCGATGGATGATGGAATTCCTCCACTTAACTGAGTGTAAAATAGAGTTCTGTAACACCAAGCATCCGTGAAAGCTTTTGTCAATAAAATGAAAAACTCCACTGTCGATAAAAGATATCAAAACTCAATCTTAAGACAGTAAGTCAAATTTTCCCACTTTTTCGTCCTCAAAAATGAAGTGTCATAAAATCATTTCAAGTGTCTAAACTAAAGATACATGTCAGTCTAATTTCTACCCCACATAAACGTACATGGCAACAATAACTAAATATTTATATTTAAATCCTATGTGGTGCCTTTCCTCCATTGCTTCACATAGACTAATTTGTTCCAAACAATTACATAAAAAAATAACCAAAAAGACCCGCAAATGGACGCCAAGACCCGCACCCGCAAATGGACGCCAGTTGCGGACCAAACAAACCTCACTTTTCTCGCTCTCTCTTTCTCTCCTCTGGTAAAATCTCGGGGAATTTTGGTTTGGCATGTCTACACTTGGAAAAATTTGAACCGGCTAGGGCTCAAACGTGGAAGCTCTTAGTAGAGCTATCCGTGCGCTAACCACCACGCCACCATCCGTTGTGTCGTTACCGGCAGGTCTTTTATCTTACATTTCGGGTCTCAGCCAGCCAAATATCGAAATTGAACGGCTCATCTTGCCTTTATCCAACACTCCCTTTTAAGAGATAGCCGTTAAATACATCTGCAACCGCGATGGCTCAGATTACCATGCTAAAATTCCACATACCTAGGGTTGGGCATGTCCTACACTTGGGAAAATTGAGCTGGCCACGGCTTAAACCTGGGGCTTTTGACTAGAGTTGTAACTGTGCTAACCACTACGCCCTGCTCTCAACTCGGTAGTGGCAGTCCTCTATCATATATTTCGAGTGTGGTTGGACCATATCTCGGAATTGAACAGCTCATCGGGCCTCGTTGTAACATCCTTCTCTCTCTCCCTCTCTCTTTTCGACTCTCCTTCATTTACTCTCTCCCCCACTCTTTTTCTAATAAATGAAAGAGCAAGAAAGAGAAAAGAGAGGAAACAAAAATCGCATGTAGTGAGGAGGAGAGAGTTCTAAAAGGACATGGCACAGAAAGCTGAGAGAGAGGGAGAGGATAAGGGAGTCGGAGATGGAAAGAAAGTGAGAGGGCGAGGGAAAGGTAAAAAGCGGGGAAAACTAAAAGAGATGGAGATGGAGATAAGAGGGAGAGGAAGAGGAAATGGGTTATGGTGGGAAAACGGAGAAGGAGAGGGAGTGGAGGGATAGAGAAACCAGTTGGGATATTGTTGGAATCAAGAGTTTTGTACGTTCGATTTCGTTCGTAGCGTCGCGCGGACCGCTTGTTCGGCCCAGGAAATTGATTCGGTATTACTAATGTTCACTTAGGAGTGAAATATTTGGAAAGCACGTTTTCCGTACTGTGTATTCTAATGTTCTGTAGACTTAGGAAATCAAATTGAATCACAGTTAGTAAAATAGTAAGAGTGAGAGGGCTTGTAAGAAAAAACTTCAGCGTAATATAACTGTCTATGTGTGATGTGATAATCAGTGATTAATTATTTTCATCTGTGGTCATCTGTAAATGCTTCCGCTGTACAACATCCTTTTACGTCGCGTGCATTTATCGATCCTTTTATGTGGTATCAAAGCAGAAGTTTCTCCACGTTAGTAGTGTGTAAGTGACGGCAAGATGGGAGGGAGGAAGAAAAAAAACACTCCTCCAAGTGCGGGACCAAGACTTTCATCGAAGCCTTGGGAGCAACGATCTCCCGAAGTTCCTTCCCATGAGCCTGGTGAAAAGGATCTCAGTTTTGGAAGGAGCTTTGGAGGGGACAGGACCGGTTTGGTTCCTAAGTCCAAGGAATCCCTTCCCATAGATCCCTCTAGTCAGAATAAGGCTAATGGCAGTTGTGATTCTCTGACCTCTATTGGTACACAGAATGTGACCTCCATTGGTACACAGAATGTCCAGCTTATATTAAGCCTCTAGGATAATATTTGCACTTTTGACTTTGGCAATGAATAAGTGTCACCCTGGCACACAAAAACACTGACCAACTACACCCCTGTTCGGCTGGACTCCCCTGAGCCCGCAGCAAAAAGAATCACTGAATTAGAACACAAAAACTCTGGCCGACTACACCCTTGTGTAGCTTGGACTCCCCTGAGCCCGCAGCAAAAAGAATCACTGAATTTGCTCACTTGAGCCTTAAGTTATGGCAATTCAAAGACAGGAGAGAGGGCTTTCTAAAAAATTGTCTAAGTCTTAAGAACCTACTCACAGTTTCTCTAGACCAATCAAAAACCATCATACACTAAATAATGTATATACAAAGTACAGTAGCCGCGGTACTTTATGTACAGAATTATTCGGCACCACTCTCGGTATGCCACATGGCATATAGGTCGTCGTCATTCTGTCCCATTCTTCTCGGGCATCCTATAGGATGATGCCACGTATCATATCCCCTCCACTTTGGCGAAGTACTGCCAAAAAACCATTTCGGTATGCCGACACTCACGCGTGCCGTCTGTTCGTATTCCGATGATTAATGTAGCCGTGCGAAATGTTGAACGAAACATGAGACAGACGAATGACGAGGGCGTAATTTCTTCTTCTTCCTGGTCGTGATTACTTCACTTACTCACTAAAAGCCCTAAACGGAGAACATTTTGTTTCGATGCCAAATTATAGGATCTTACTCCCACATATAGTGCGCAACACAAGCAAAAGCATTCACAAACTCGCCTTACCCATTCTCACATTAACATCACCATAGAAATCAGCTGGACTCATTACACATAAAATAGGGTGAGGCTTTCCTTATTCTTACTCTTACACTTCCTAAATTCACTACCTTTAATTATTTAAGACGTCTAACCCTCGATTTACTATAAAAGGGATATACATAATCACCTAACTAAACGTTCTCTACTAACACAAGGGACATCTTGTGACCAAAACATATAGGAGACAAACAGTGTGTTGTACATGGAGATACACTTTCACCGAAATTCAAACGTGTGCCGGACCAAAAGCACGGTACCACGTAACAAGAAAGAAAAAATACAGACATCTAAACCAAACGTACGGAACCGAAACATACATGATGACTCGTATACACGGGTGATTCTCTGATTCACACAATGGCAAATCCTAAAATGGGAGATGGAAAGGGAGACAGACTAAGAGAGAGAGGAAAAACCGAGAGGGCGAGGGAGAAACAGTGAGGAGAGGGAGAGGGAGAGAGACAAGGAGAGGGAAAGAGAGGAGAAAGAGAGGGAGGAGTGGGATTGGGAGGAGGGGAAATGGAGAAGGCGAGGGAGAGGAGGAGAGAGGAATGAGAAAACTGAAAAGTAAAGGGAGACAGAGTGGGAGTGGAAGAGGGAGGGGAAACCGAGAGAGCGAGAGAGACGGAAAAATAAAGGAAAACCGAGAGAGAGAGAGAGGGGAACGACGATGGACATAGGGAACGACATAGAGGGGGAGATGGCGGGAAAAATCGAGAGAAAGGGGGCGTGGGGGGGGGACACCGAGAGGTGAGCGAGTGGAAAAAGAGCGGAAAACTGAGAGAGTGACGGAGAGGGAGGGGGAGGGGGAGGAGAAAACCGAGAAGGGGAAAGTAAAACGCTGATTTTGTTTCAGACATAAAGCTCTATAGCTTCACCAATACGTGACATTTTGGTTTTTTTTCACTAGAAACATTTTTTGTCTTTTGCACACTAACAAAAAGTCACAATTTTCTGCATTACTTTTATTTTTTACTTACCAAAATCTCTTATCTGACCTGTCATTTTGTGATAAGATGACTTTCTTTCAAAAACTTAACCGAACATCTATCAAAAGGCCGATCGGATTTCCTTCTTTTGTTAGTTGACCAGAACCCTTTTCTTTGCATTATAATGGTTTTTGGTATCTTCCGCAGTTCAATATATGCTAAAGTTATTGTTTGTATTTTCTGAATTTCAAATCCCCATAGCTCTTAAAATACTGAACACATTGAGGTTTAGTTTTTTGCGTTAGCTTATATAACATGTGCCTACTTGCAATTTGCCAATTTTGAGACTGTTTGGTAATATAAGGGAAGCTAATTTGTCTTTCCAGTCATGGAGTACTATCTCCATGGGCACTTCACTTATTTAAGAATGAAAGAAATTCATCCATGTTGCACATTGCATATAATAAAAGATTTTTGGCACCGAAACTGGCCAGCCTTGATACTGATATTCCACCAAACCGATTCCAAAATTCGTCAATAGTATCCCATCTACGTGTACCAAGCAATACTTGTCTTCTAGGTTAGTTTCGGATTGGGAGACCATTATTGGAGCTTTTGATCCACGCCTCAAGGGGGTAAAAGAGGACTAGACTAGAGATGAAAGCGCTTCCCCAATGATAGAGGGCTTATGCTGCAAGATTTGGTGTAGAGGCACGGCACGCACACGGTCATTAACATACTAATTCTGCCGATTGTAGGACTAGTATTGGCGATTTTTTAGCTCAGCCACATGCAAGGAACATGACAAGTAAGAAAAATTCAAAACTATCTCGCGTGACCTTTGGTGATCGTCGATCGACGAGGATGTTGGACTTGCTCGTGTTTTTCTACGGGACAAGGCAATTCACTACTCAAAAACAAGTTTTTGTAAAGACTCCAACCTTTGCCTACGAAAGTTGGCGAATGTAGGTTGTCACCCATTCATGATGGTCACAATGCGATCCTTTTTTTTTGTTGGACAATTGACCAAGATCGCGCACTTTTATGCAGCCCTTTTTGCCTTGGGAGCACAAAAAAGTCACGTTCTTATACTTGGACATAGCATTTATATCCGACCTCTACAAGGAATTCATCACTGATCATGATCTACGTTTGACCTCGCCATTTTGGAAACAGGAGTGTTCTTCATCGGTGCAGTGAAATTGTTTCCATCTACCTTTTCTTTGTTCCTGTTAATTCTTCTTTGCTTTGCGAAATTGATGAAAATTGTGAATTCAAAGTTTAGCAGATTTTTTCTTAGATGTTCACCAGTTTTGTTTTATTGGCGTTGTTACGTATTGTCTCAACTGTTAATTAAATTCTAAAGGCTGAATTCTAACTTATAGTTTGTGAAACAATTTTTTATTTTTGTCCTCACGTATCTTGCTGTATCTTCTATATAAGACGGAAAGTTGGATTTTTCCATATGACATTAAAAGATTCCTTCGGAGGCGCAAAATGGCCTAATTCCAGTATCGAATCAAAATCATTGGTTCAATACTTCCTACTCCACCTCTACAATAAAAAATGATGATATATATATGTTAGTCATTTGTTTTTCTTCTTTTACCATAATTATGTATGCATCAATGTACATTTGTTTTTCTTGTGTATAAGCTGCGACCTCCCTCCAATGTTCACTCACAAGTACTTCAATCCTGTGAGGTTCCCGATTCCTGCCGCAATGCTCCCTCCAAGTGCCTTGTTGTATATATATCTGCACCGCGCCCTCACATAGGTTGTTGAGCAAGACCCCACTACTCTCTCCTCATCCTCCCCTCCCCCCTCCCCCCCCCATGTCCCACTCCTCTCCACTGGCATTGGAACAAGTTACCACTTTCCCCCTCATCAATCCTCCTTTCTTCTCTCACGTAAATCTAAAGAGGTCTTTGCCCCTCTCCCCTCCCCTCCCCCACCCAACATGTTGGCTTTTGAATGTGTTGTCGCATACGACCACACATCCCTTTCTCCCCCCTCATCTCCTCCCTCCTCTCCTTACATATCTCAAAGAGTTTTCTGCACCCGCCTTATGTCATTATCACACGCCCCCCAGAAAAAATTGCCACCCGCGTGTGTGGATTTTTGGTTGTGGCCCGGAGGGAGGGACAGGTAGGGAAGGCTTTGGAGAGAGGAGGGTGGGATCGCCCCCCTCCACTCCCCCCCCCATTGTCTGAAAAGACCTCTCCCTCCCCAGAATTCAGCTCCCTCCACCACTCTTAATCACT
Source organism: Zygnema cylindricum (assembly GCA_037447655.1). NCBI lineage: Eukaryota > Viridiplantae > Streptophyta > Zygnematophyceae > Zygnematales > Zygnemataceae > Zygnema > Zygnema cylindricum. The sequence continues at coordinate 260,640 of JBBHKE010000089.1, read as the reverse complement.
CCACACCTCTCTTCCCTCCACTCTAAATCTTTAAGGTAAGGGGTCAGGATTCTAAACCCTTACGGTTCTAAACCTTTGAAAAAAGGAGGAATTTCCAGCTCTAACATATTGCAGTATGTTCCTTTCCTTTGTTTCTCTCTCCCCCTTCCCTCTTCACCCCATCCTTCTCCTACCACTCCCACCCAAGCTCGTCACGGCCCAAAGATCGCTTATAAATCCCACCCCCACCTAAGGTTCACCCACCAAATTTCCGTGAGAATTCCGTGCAAATTTAGTGCAAAATTTGGTGCAAATTTTAATGCGCGATTTGATGCGTATTTAAGTGCGATATTATGTGCGAACAGTGCGAGTTCAGTGCGAATTTTAGTGTGAAATTTAGTGCGAAATTTAGTGCGAATTCAGTGCAGATTCAATGCGAATTCAGTGTGAATTCAAAGAGTGATTTTTACAGCGAAGAGTGCACGCAGCGACGACCACTCACATCGAATACACGCGACCCGAGTCGTGGCATCGGAAGGCCGCCGAGTAGTGCGCGCCGCCGTCGCCGTAGCACCGGATCTCCGGAAAGCTCGCCTGGTTCGCCACGGCCGCCTTCACCGCCTCCAGCGCCGCCTCTGCAGCACAAGTACGGACAGACAGCCGTCGCGTCAGAAGAGCGAATTAGAGTCAGCTTTCGCACGTGTGAATACATGGACAGCACAACCGCAGCCTACGGCCCGACTCCGCAACGGAAGCAGGCCGTAGAGGTGTCAGAGGATCAATCGGAGAGATATTTCGCACGTGTGGAGATAGGGCTGAACAGCTGAAAGGGAGCGGGAAAGAAGGCGAGAGGAGGGGAAAGACGTACTGTCCGACGGCGACATGGGTCCGGCGTAGAATCCCGTTACAAGTGCCACGTGGCACGCTAGGATCAGCACTGTAGCGATGACCGTGATGATGGCAGCCATGGCGACGAAGCGGTCACGTCACACGGATACAAAATGGTTTTTCAGCAAAAGACACGTGGCAGTTTTAAGGAAGCGTTTGAGAAAGTCCTTTTAGGGTTCGTTTAGGTTTGCGGAGTTCACGCAGCGAATATCTCCTTCGGGCGATGTTCCGAGAGTTGTTTGCGCCTTGTCGGTGCTCGATCGTACATTTACGGACTTTGTACGGATGACCACCTCGTACTTTATGTTTGCCTTTAGATGTGCATATTATATTATTATTCCGTCATTGATTATCGAAATTATTCCCAGCGCCGTACGAATGATATTGAATACAGTACACCGCGAATCGTAATTAGAGTAAATTACTCTAATTCGGTCGCTCGAAATTTCGACACTATGACATCAAATAGAGTAAATGATTCTAATTTTTTCATTATTATAATTTAGGTAAGGTTTAATTAGCGTTTTTAATTCTAATATATGTTCGTTTTAAATAGTATGGAGTACGGATGACGTCCGTCCGTGCAAAATTGTACTTTTATAAATAAAAAAAGTACAAATAATGATTTAATACAAGCCATTATCATGTAACTGCGTTTTAACAATCCGCGTAGTGCAAACGTCATGCGCTTGCGAACGTCGACCGTCATAATAAAATTAGGGGATTGCTCATGACAGTGACTGTTTTGGTTGCGCACAGTCACTTACGTCAGTTTTTCAAAAAATGTACGTTTGAAGTACATATTGGTACAAATAAAGTACCGTTGAGTACAAATTTGACGGTCAATCTGTTTGACAAACTTTGACTTTCAAAATTGTTTCAACCGCTTAAAGTTTTGCCGCGCTTGCGGACGTCGACCGTCATAATAAAATTAGCAATTCACACGGCCGACGAACGTTTACGGTAACAAAACTGCGGCAACCACATGTAAACCACATGTAAATAAAATGGTCGCAGACAGTCACTTTTTGTCGTTACGTGAGCTCCACGGTGAAAGTTCTTAGCCGCAAAGTTGAAATTGAATTGTTTTAAGGTATCTACTTTTCTCTGTCTTTTTGCCTTAAAATTTAGGGAACTTTGACAAACACTTTAGCCGTACGAGAAAATCGTTTATACCAAAGTACAGTGAACGTCAATTCATACTTTGAATGTACGGCGTGTTTGTCGTCATGTGAACGCATTTTGGCGTTTTCCCCTTTTCGACCCCCGGGCAAGAGAATCCAGTCCAAAAAAAACTTCATCCAAAATCACCTCGAGGGGGTGATTTTAGTTCAAGTACCGCCCAAACAGCGAATGAAAAACGACCCACGCACGCGCCACAAGAGTGGGAAAATTTTAGGACGAGAGTCCTCGCTATTTTTCTCCGTGCCCGTCACACGCATGTAGGGAAAAAATTTGCAGGGGTCTTGGAACTCCACTTTCATTCATGCACACCATCGCTTTTATCTCACACTTTTTAGAATGGGACACGACAATATTGGTATAAAATGAAAGATCTTTTAAAAATATTATTTTTGAAAAAATTTAGGTTTTTTTTAATGGCAAGTCGAGTGACAAAAGTAGAAAAAACGAAATCGGGAAACCATGGCGGAAAGTTATCGAATCAGTGACGTCGACGTTGTCACAAGTGAGCATGACGTCACAATGTCACCAAACCCTAAACATCTACAATTTCACAGAAATCTACACGTCTACCACTGTCGCTGTTTTTGTTGACGTCACTAATCGTCGGAAGTTTCATAGTCGGCTTCAATCGTCACAAGTTGTACCTACGTCTACAACCGTAACATTTCAAAGTTCCGATTTCATTTTCGCACATAGGGACGCTCTTCAAAGTAGTACGGAGAATCTTTACTACGGTCCAAAATACTTTATTAAAGTACTGATTACATGGGGACGTACCCTAAGCACGGGTTTTTTTCTTTCGATTTATTTCAAACTTAGTGCCTTAGGGTACTTTCGCTTGTGCTAAAGTTCCAGGTATTTTTTGTCGTTTTCCTGCATAACTTAGAAAAAAACGAGAAAATCCGCAGCCGTACCAAAAAAAATAAACTTACCACCGTACATGTTGCGTTACCTTGAAACTTTATATGTAGTGCAGTTTGTGGTCAAGTCGTCTAACGCATTTCGACCCACTTTCGCGTCCTTCCAGCACATGTTCAAACTTTACATAAAATCACCCCGCGAGCTGATTTAAAAAAAAGTTCCATGAGGTGAGCGAATAGACAGATGCTGTCGCAAGAATCATAAGTTTTTTACAACTTTTGTGCGCGCAGTACCCAAAAAAAAAACCATTGCACGTTTTCAGCCTCTGCGTACTATTTTCCGTGCGGTGATTTCCGTACAAGGGCCGTGGAGGGGTCTTGACTAACGGACACCATTTCGCAAAAGTGAAGTCCGTGAAAGCGCCTCTCTCTCTCTTTCCCTCTCCCATTACCCCGCCTATCTCACAATTCTTGTAATGAAAATCGTCAATAATGGTATCAAATGAAAGATCTCTAAAAACGATTTCTTTTGACTATCTTTGGGCGTATTTTGATGCCAAGTAGAGTGAGAAAATACTAAAAAACAAAATCGGGAAACCATGGCGGATTTATAAAGGGAAAATGTTGACAACCGTCATGGGCATTGTTGACATTTACAATCGTCACACCCTCAGGTAACAATCTCGTTGTTAGACATAGGGACACCTGAAATCCGTGTCCGCTGGATCAACGCTAAAACACAATATATGTTCGCTAAGTTACAAGTACATGGGACTGTACCCTAAGTCGGCACACTACATCGTAAATCGCTTCTACATTATTAACACTATATCCGCGCCCCTAAACCTTAAGCCTTAAACCTTAAACAAAAAAAAAATACTATTTTTTTCTTTACCACATACACCTATGGTTTAGTTAGCTGCATTGACTCTATTTTAGACGGTTTTTAAGTAGTATAGTGTACGAAATGCGCCTATTCGTACTAAAACGGCTATTTTTTTGGTACAAACGTATACAAAAAGTGTTAGATAACGTCGTCGAGACCTAAAAATGAGAGGAGCTTACACGTGAAAGCGCTCTCAAAATTAATTCCTAATAATAAAGACACGCAAAATCACGCGAACCTGTTGTCACATACTGAAATGTCGACTATGCGAGCATAGGTTGCAAGGGATACACTACGGGAATGTGTATCTTAAATAGTGTTAGATGGATAAATTAGGGGGCAGTTACATCACACGAAAGTTGAGGTATATTACAAAATTTTGTATTTCACCATACCAGGTCTTACTATTTTTTAATGTTGTGTATCGGGTAAAATCACATCGCAATAAATTCAATATTCGATATATCGATTATCGATCGGTTAGAGGCCTCGATATATCGCACCAGGAACAACATATTACATCGTGATATATTTGGTAGAAAGTAGGTGTCCGTACACATCCAATACGGGAAATCGTACGGAAAATCTTGCCCCCCCCCACTCCCCCCACGAGCGCGCGCCCAATGGGGGGGGGGGGGGGGGGAGGGGAGCTATTGAAATTTTTTTTGACCTAGCCTCACTTCGATATACCTTGATGTTTTGCGGCGTTGGTTTTACAACTATTCCTCAGTCCTTGGCCGTACAGTGGAGGAGGTTATGAAGGGTTGTGAGGAGGCTCTCCAACCAAAAGCGAGGAGGTTCTGAAGGGTTGGGAGGAGGCTCTCTAACCAAAAGCTAAAAAAATTGTGGCCTTTTGTAGAGAACAGGTTTTAAGGGATCAATATGGGGACGTGAAATGAATAATCTCTCAGGGGTTACATCGCCTACCTTCGGGGTTGAGCTTCCCAGGAAGAGTACTTTTAGAGAGTGGTTGAGATCGCTCTCCCTCTCCCCCCCCCTCTCCCTCTCTCTCCCCCTCCTCTCCCTCTCCCCCCATTCCATTCCTATATTCCCTCCCCCTCTCCATCCCTCCCATCTCCATCTCACTTTCCATTCATTTCATTCATTAATTCTTCTTGTTGAGAGTTTTTTTTTAATTAGATGAATCGCGTTAAGGTTTCTTTAAGCCAAAATGGGTAGGGCTATAATGGATAGTATTTCATGTTTTTCTAGTGTTGTGTTAGGTGTATTTTTCAACTGGGATGGGTTTGATTTGCCCCGGAACTAATCTTTTTTTACTTTCTCAAAATTTATGTTCCTCATGATATGATTTTCACTTTTCTAAAAATGTAGGTGACATATTTGAGTCTCCGTTAATGTCGAAAATGAAAAAACAAATAAGGGGGGAACTGGTTGTAGACACTCGTATGTGCAAATATATGGCATGGATATATAGGTTTTTTCAGGTTTTCGATTGGAAGTAGAGGTCAGATATATACACCAAATTCCCCTCTATCTTAACCACGGGCCTCTTTGCAAAAATTTCAGCCTTCTTAAACAGATCTCTGACTTCTCGAACCGGTCATCTTCCATTTTCTGCAACACTTTTCTAATCGAGCCACAACTCCCGTGTAGCACCATTAGCAAATTTTTGTTCTTATTTAAACTTCTTCCCTAACCTTTTTCTTTTTTTTCTTTTTTTGATTGTGGCAGTTCATGGAGGCGTTGGGGAAGATGGCACTCACCAGAAACTTTTAGGAGAGTGTTAAATGAAATACCATTCACATGTCTGTTCTTAAATGTGACTTTAGATATAAGAACTTGTTCCACAGTTTGCTTGTTCAATCACCAATATTAGGCCCTATATCTTTGAAAATTCGACTGCGCATATCCTATATGTGATGTTCGACTGTGTTCTATTCACTTTTGTATAGAGTTTTAATAATGAAGGTGACAGAACAAAAAGACAAATGTTGTTCACCATTCAGTTGCTTTGCTAGAATATTTATATCCTTAATATTTGCATTTGTCCTTTATAGCGAATTAAGGTGAATCCTTCCCAGCGTTGAAAAGCCTCATGTGGTTGTCTGTGGGAAACACTAAAGGCGTTTTTGAGTATTTAGTATTTAAATTAAAAAAAAAAAACAAAAAAAAACTAGTTTAACAGCTTGTTGTGTTTCTGATGCTGCGTGCCGAGGACATTTCTACCATCGGATGCGAAGATGAAAACGGCCCTCTCCGCAATCTCGGTGCGAAACATTTTATGTGAAAAGAAAGTTTGAAAAAAGAGCCTCAATCTCAAAGGCTCTTTGTTAACCAAGCACTTTCCTGAAAACTGCACATTTTTTGAGAAACTGCATCCTTCTTTGATAAACTGCATTCACACAATTTTTGGAAGAGCTCTCTTTTTTCGATAAATTCACACCTTTTTTTTCGAAAAATCACTTTTTTTTTTAAAAAATGACATCAGCTTTTGAAAAACTCGAATTTTTTAATAAATTAACACCTTTTTTTGGAAAACTCTACCTTTTTTCGATAAATTAACACCTGTTTTCGAGAATTTCACCTTTTTTAGATAAATTGACGCCTTTTTCCGCAAAACTCACCTTTTTCTGATTAATTGACACCAGTTTTAGAAAATGCTCACCTTTTATTGATAAATAAATAGACACCAGGTTTGGAAAAACTCATCTTTTTTGATAATTTAACACCAGTTTTCGAAAAAAATCACCTTTTTTTACAAATTGACACCATTTTTGGAAAAACTCAACTTTTTTTTACTTATTGACACTAGATTTTGAAAAACTGACTTTTTTTTGATAAATTGACACCAGTTTTGGAAAAACACACCTATTTTGATAAATTGACACAAACTTTGGAGTCTTTTTTTGAGAAATTGACACTATATGCGGAAAAACTCATATTTTTTTGATAAATTGACATCTTTTTCTAAAAACTCACCTTCAGTTGATAAATTTTCACCAGTTTTTGAAAAGCTCACCTTCTTTGATAAATTGACACCTTTTGAACAAGTTAACACCTTGTTTACAAAAAACTCACCTTTTACATACAAGTTGCCACCAATTTTTAAAAAAATCACCTTTTATTGATAATTTTACACCAGTTTTTCGCAAAACACACCTTTGTTTGATAAATAAACACCAGTTTTTCACAAACATACCTTTTTTGGATAAATTACACCAGTTTTTCGCAAAACACACCTTTTTTTGAAAACTATACACCATTTAACACACCTTTTTCTGATAAATTTACACAAGTTTGCCCAAACCTCTACTTCCTCTATTATACATTATACATTGTACATACTTCTTCTATAATCCATACAAGTAGTATCATATTCTTAATTAAAAATCACAAGAGGGAAAGTGGTAAATCGTCTTGAGAAAATTGTTGCAATCCCACTAATAAAATTTGGGTGCAGAAAACATTTTGAGTGTTTCACCTTCCACCTATTTCGGATATTATAATATGAACTCACCTTTTGAACCCGATCGGGAACAATTTGAAGAGTTCCATTTTGTACCGCAGCCAAAGCTGGCTCAGCCAGTGGGGCCATTTTGACAAATCGTTGTCGGCTTACTAAAGGCTCCACCACCTTCATCCAGATAATCCTAGCATCTTAATCTCCATTAAACACACAGTAAATCCTAAAAACACAACGATAAAGTGTTCCCATTAACTATAACCATGTAAAGGGAATTAGACGAAAATTTCCTGTGCATCTCAAAATAAAAGACACTCACGAAGTCCCACAGCCATTCATAACTAGATGAAATAAGGAAAAAAAATCACTGTACAAGTGTGAGCGTATTCTCGCAAAACAAAGGCGACAAACAGAGCCACAAACACTCTCCCCAGAAATGCCAACATGCATGTGATAACCCTCTCTTACCTCTCCTCCTCGTTGTGATCGTGTAACTCGTACAGTGTGAGGCTCGGTTTTAATAGCCAGTTCGGATGCTTCAAAATCAGCCCACAACCTCTCTCTCGCCTCAAATCGGCCCAAACCACTGTTCAGCAAATGTGACAATCCACAAATATTTTTTGGTTATATCATCCATGCCCAATATATCAAAGTATATCATGTTGGGGCATGTGTGCCCAAAACACACATCCTTAAACTGCAATTAGGCCCACATAGAACCCAATTTCAACACTAAAATGATGACCAAACCACACTATCTCCAAACCAACTCTGTTTTATGGTTTCACTCTGGAAATCAAGAATGTTGTTTACCAAAAAGTATGAATTAATGTGACCTTCAACTGATCCGAGATAACATCCTACACAAATCTGTACCTTTTAAAAGGATTTCACAGAAGAATAGCACTCTAATTCCAGTGAGTGTTTTTTTTACCCAAAATCGCAAATTAGTGTCATTACACTATGCAGTTAAGTGTCCCACAACGTTCCACGTTACAACCCATAATTAGAGTAGTTAGTGATAATAGTGTTAACGCTTACAATTTAGTAACTCTACCAGCGATGGGCCGTGGAGTGGTGTGAAATGTCACAGAAAACGAACCTACGACACTGACATACATGACCAGAAAAAGACAAAAATCATCAAATGCTCACCTACAAACACCTCTAAACGTTTTCAATCAAACTTCCGTCTTTCGCCATAATGTTTACGATGGGTAAACCGATTCGCTGACCAATTATTGCGAATTGTCATTTGGCCCAGGAGTGGTTTTCAGAGCTCCTGTTCCAAACTCTCGGTCTACATACTGCCAAAATAGAACCGACAGTCAAAACACAGGTAACATGACGTTTTACAAGCTTTTTTTCGGATGGATAGTAAAAAATAACAGGCAAGAGACCATTTCAGTTAGACTTTCATACTTTCCGGCGATAAGAGATTGCCAGTAATTTTATATACTTAGCGTATCTACCTCGTCTGCAATAATGAGGATTTCTCTTTTACCACTCATGGGGACGACAGCCTTTTTCCCCACAAATTGACGACATCGGTCATCCTGCAATAGAAACAGCTTTCAGTTAAACTGTAGCCTTATAAAGAAACCAAATTCACAAGGTATTCAAATAACTATAATGAATAAAACGAGAACTTCTAAGCTTCTCAAGTTTTATACGGGAAAAAAAGAGAAAAGACGAATGGATACAAAAAACAAACAAACAATCAAGTAAACAACAGCGTACAATTTGCACAGTATTTTTTTTTTTGCAGATTTGATTCTCACCTCTGAACGAATGGCTACTGTTGTGTCTCCTCCCCTGACAAAGTTTCTGGTCTGGATGTTGCAACGGGAAGAAAATCATCCCTGTTACACAATAGAGTTCCAAAGGAAACAAAGTTGAGAATATGAAGTAATGAATTCTCTCGACTCGAAAATAAGCATTTAGAGTAATTCACACATCGACTATGTCTGATCGCAAGCTTTCCGGAGTTCACGTTTATTTTTCAAAACAAGACAGAACTTGTATGGTTAATCACATCATTATGAATATTCTAACATTATATTTTCTGGACAAATTATGGTCATGAATTGGACAATTTTTGTCATCTTTTGTCAATGTTATGCAGTTTTGACCAAATGTTGGATAATATGATTAGAAATTAACCAAAACATAACCAAAACAAGACCAGATAAATGTAAGACAATGTTAAAAATATGTAAATGAGAATGTGTCTGCGACTTCCATTCGCTACAACACCAACAACACATCCCATGTGAAATTTCAATGTTATAATAACCACATTAGAAATTCCCATACATTTGTTCCTTCAACCCCAACCGACTGAACCAAAAGGGACAAAAAAGTAGAAGAAAAAATTGAAAAAAAAGAAGATAAAAAAAAACCAAATAGAAAATGATACAGAATACATAAATGACAAGATACACATAAGACAAAACATCACGACAAAATATATAAAGGACATTACATAAAAGACAAAATAAGCAAAACGCAAAATATAGAAAAGACAAAATAGAACATACAAATATACACAAAATACAAAAAAGACAAAATACAAAAATGTCAAAATATAAAAAAAACAGAATACAAAAAGACAAAATATATAAAAAAACAGAATACAAAAAGACAAAATACACAAATGGCAAAAGACATATAGGACAAAATTGTAAAGGACTGTATAGAAAAGACAAAAATGGAAAAGACAAAATACACAAGACAAAATAGATAAAAGACAAAATACATAAAAAGCAAAAAATGAAAAAGACACATACACAAAAGACAAAGTACACATAATACAAAGTACAAAAAGACAAACCACACAAAAAAAATACATAAAAGACAAGATACACATAAGACAAAACACAAAGACAATACATGAAAGACAAAATAAACAAAACACAAAATATAGGAAAGACAAAATAGAACAGACCAATATACACAAAAGACTGCACAAAAGACAAAGTACGTTAAAAGACAAAATACAGAAATGACAAAATACAAAAAAGTCAAAATATAAAAAAAAACAGGAAACAAAAAGACAAAACATAGAAAAAACAGATTAGAAAAAGACAAAATACACAAATGACAAATACAAATAAGACAAAATTATAAGGGACAAAATATAGAAAAGACAAAAGTGGAAAAGACAAAATACAGAAAAGACAAAGTACATATACTACAAAGTACAGAAAACACAAAACACACAAAAGACAAAATACATAAAAGACTAGATACACAAAAGACAACACAAAAAAGAAATTTCGTAAAAAACAAAATACATAAAGGGCAAAACACACAAAAGACAATACATAAAGGACGAATATAAAAGAGACAAAACACACAAGAGATAAAGCTCATATAAGACAAAACACAAAAAAAATACACGAGAAATACAAAAAGACAAAATATGAAAAAGGCATAGTTTGTATAAGACAAAACACACAAAAGAAAAAATACATGAAAGACAGGATACACAAAAGACGAAATAAAAAAATAGACAAAAAATATAAAAGACAAAAAATAGAAAAGACAAAATACACGAGACAAAATATGCAAAAGACAAAGTACACAAAAGACAAAAAACATATATGACAAAACACACAAGAAAATAACATGGAAGACAATACATAAAAAACGAAATTACAAAAGACAAAAAGACAATACACTCAAAAGACAGGGTACAGAAAAGACAAAACACAGAAAAGACAACACACAAAAATCAAAATACATAAAAGACAAGATGCACAAAGACAAAATACACAAAAAATCAAAGGACGAAAAATGCAAAATACACCAGAAAATGCAGCAAAGACAAAGTACAGAAAAGACAAAAAATGGAAAAGACAAAGAACATAGATGACAAAATGCAAAAAAGTTAGAACATATAAAAGACAAGCTACACAAGATAAATTATAAAAAGACAAAATACACAATAGACAAAAGATAGAAAAGACGATACATAAAAGACAAAATACATGAAAGACTATTAAAGACAAAATGCAAGAGAAAAATGGAAAAGACAAAATACACAAAAGACAAAGTACAGAGACAGTGCATGTGAGACAAACTACTCAAAAGTCAAGTACATAAAAGACAATACACAAGAGACAAAATACTAAAGAAGACAAAATAAACAAAAGGCAAAATTTTCAAAAGACAAAATATAAATAAGACAAAACAGACAAAAGACAACATACAAAAAATACACAAAAGACAAAATATGTAAAGACAGGATACACAAAAGACGAAATACATAAAAGACAAATAACAGAGACAAAATACAAAAAAAAGACAAAATACACAAAAGACGGTATATAAAAGTCAACACACACAAGAGACAAAATATATAAGACAAAATATATGGAAGACAAATTGGGCAAAAGAAATTACACAAGAAAAATACACAAGTGACAAATATACAAAAGACAAAATATACAAGAGACAAAAAGTGGAAAGGAAAAAGTAGATAGAAGACAAAATATAAAAAAGACAACACATAAAGGACAAACTAAACGAAAGACAAAATAGAGAAAATACGAAATATGCAACGACAAAATGCATAAAAGACAGAATACATTAAAGAGGAAATGGAAAAGACAAAAATGGAAAGTACAAAACACACAAGAGACAAAGTATACAAAAGACAAAGTACACAAAGGACAAGGGTATAAAGGACAAAAAACATAAAAGATTAAATATATAAACGACACATTACATATAAAGGGCAAAATACACAAAAGACAAAATACAAAAAGAGAAAATATGTAAAACACAAAAAAATGGAAAAGGCATACAAACGAGACAAATATACAAAAGACAAAATCCACAAAGGACAAGATTCACAAAAGACAAAATATATAAACGACAAAATACCGAAGAGACAAATCACGTAAAAGACAAATCACAGAAAAGTAAAAATACATAAAATACAAGATACATGTCAATCACTACCCACCATAGATACTTAAATAACCTTCTCTCTACCAATCCACTAGTTGTCAAAACCCACCTGACTAAGCATTGCGGCTGTCGCTCCAGGAGAAAGAAGGGGCTGTCGATACAAATGCAGGACTGGAAGAAACTGCCTCACTGTGACTGTCCGTCTGCCTCGCAGTGACTGTCTGTACAGACAGACAGGAAGGAGAAAGACAGAATCAGTGAAGTGAAGTAAGGAGAAGGAAATAGGCAAAAAGAGAAAGAGACAGAGATAGAAACCGGAAGGCAGATGAACTAGAATGGAGTGAAACAGAGAGAGACAGATAAAGAGAGCGACTGACTAACAAGCAAGCAGAGAAGGACAGAAAAAGGATAGGGATAGGGACAGGCACAGGGACAACATACCAACAGATACACTGAGTGACAGAGAACACGATGGAAGAGTGAGAGAGAAAAGAGAGAGAGAGAGAGAGAGTTGGAGACAGAGGAGAAAGAGAAAGAGAGAGAGAGACGGGGAGAGACAGAGAGAGATAGGGAGAGGAGAGGGAGAGGGAGAGGGAGAGAGAGGGGCAGAGAGAAGAGAGAGAGAGAGAGAGAGAGATTATGGCCTACCTGTGCCTCTCCCAGAGCAACAGCCAGTGCACGAGATGTCACATATTGCCACCTTCCTTGTGTCTCTGATGTCCCAACACATCCAATCCACATCAAATAAGCTCCTCTTTCCCACCAACTCGTTCCAAAAGACAAAGTGATGGAAAAACTTCTATTCCAAAACCTTTTAAGAAGTCGATATTGATTGCATGAACTTGTTTTCGAGTACGTCTCACCGTAATTACTGTGGACCAACCTCTCTCTAAGATCTCACTTTATCAACTTTACACAGTTGAAAGAAAAAGACAAAAACTAAGGGAAAATTACTTCAAATAAAAAATTTACTCCACAGTTGATGCTATCACCGACCTAAAATAATTATTAAACCAAAATTGAAAAAAATCAAATACTAACAATAATAATTGTTGAATGTTAACTGGGAAAAAGAGGTTTCAAACCAAAAAAAATAAAAAAATAAGGGGGAAATGACTTCGAAAAGTTGTGGACTCACAATTGATGCCATTGCATAAAATTATTAAAAAAACACAACAAACAATAATAATAATAATAATTAAAAGATAATGAAAAAAAAATGAATTCGAAAAAAAAAGTGAAATTCCTTTAGTAAAATATAAAACTCTACAACTGATTCGATTGCCTACCGAAAAAACTAATTAAAATATATAACAAGAAAAAGAGGATATAATAATGACTAAAACATAACACAAAGATACTAAAGGAAAAAACAAATAAATAATTAAATAAAATTCCTACAGAAAAATATATAACTCCAGAGACAATTTGCTCATTTAATTCGAAAAAACAATCAAAAGTATAATTGACAATAAGTAAAACAATATTGATGATTTAAAAGGTAATGATAAAAATGAAACGCTGAAAAAAGAAAAGACAAAAAAAGCAGAGGAGAAAAAAAAAGAGAGTGAAAAAGTGACGAGGAAAGGAAAGTGAGGGACAAGGAGAGGGAGAGGGAATGTGATAAGGAGAGGCCGAAAAATCAGGGCAGAAAAAGGGAGAGCAGGAGAGGTAGAAAGGCGAAAATAGGGCGAGGGAGAGAGAGTGGGAGAGAGAGTGGGAGAGAGGGAGAGGAAGAGGGAGAGGGGGAGAAAGAGGAAGTGGAAGAGAGAGGAAACCTGTCCTATTCCAGCACCAAACATAATAAGTTTTAGCCATTCCCTCTGTTCTCCATTGGAAAGTCTCATCCCAAATGTGGGAGTGTATCCCTACATCCCGTTTAAACACCAAATTTAAACACCATTTAAACACAAAAAAATAAAAAATAAATCAAAAAAAAAAAAAATAAAAAACAAAAACATTCATGAGGTATATGAGTTTAACCAAAAAGTGAAGTTAAACTAGAGGTCAAACTGAGGAAAACCACAGGGACGAATACGAGACTATTCAAAAACAAGGAGCCAACAAAAGAAAAATCAACAAGCTGGCAATCTTAATGACCGATTTCTTGGCAATAAATTCTCAGTCACCCTTTCATTCGACATACATTCCAACGCACAGAGAAGTCAAAACTCGAGAGTATACTCAAATGGTCTTAACATCTTTGCTTTCTCATTCAGAAAGCAAAACCAAAAAGTGAAAATGCGAACATTCATTTAAACAAAATAGTCTAAACTTTCTTTGCGACCTATAATCTTCATTCAAATAAACGTCCACTGTTTTTTACACTTTTTCCATCAGAAATAAAAAAAAAGGGCACCATTCTGAAACTTAGAAAGTGTCTTATAAGAGACGGAAGGTTACCTGTAAAGGAGGGGGCAAGATAGACGGATATTCGAAACTAGTATCCTTCCACTGAGCCACAGCTCCCTCCAACTGTCAAAAACAGTCGAGAGTCTTTGAACTTCAAAACAGAGAAAGGTTACAAATTCTCAATTTACAGCAGATTGTCCACACAGTATCCACTAGCGTCAACCAAGAAAGAATACATCTACTTGTACCATAGAGAAAGGTTACAAATTCTCAATTTACCTGCAGATTCCCCACACGATATCCAGCTGTAGCTGCTGCAACAAGCGATCCCGTGCCTGTTGCATGTGTGTCACGAATATGCCCTCCGGCTCTCGTTTCCGCTCCAGGAAATGGCGCCACCTGGCATCAGATGTACTGACATCCCAGTTAAAACTCGTATAACTAGTAATCATGTCACTCACGACAGCACAGGTAATAATCACAACAGACACTTGTGACTCACTAGAGCAGCTCGGCTTTTTTCTTGAAACTATTCCGGCAGGTGACGGACTTCTAGGATGGAGAGGCATCATCGGCTCCAATTTGAAGCCACGAATAGCACTATCAAAGAAAAATATGAAAATATGCGAATCGGAGAAGCACTGTCAAAAAGAAATGTACAAAAACATGAGAATAGGAAAAGCACCGTCAAAGAGAAGTACATAAAAATATGCGAATAGAAAAAGGACTGCCAAAAAGAAATATCCAGCCCTAAGAAAATAGGAAAAGCAGTGTCTTAGAAAATTCTACTACAATAACACTAAGAATCTCCCCAACGGTTAAAAGGTCGCTACAGTAACACTGTGAATCGTAATTAGGGTACGTCCCCATGTATTAAAGTATTACTTTTCTCTTTCTTTTTGCCTTCAAATTCAGGGAACTTTCACAAAAACTTTAGCCGTACGAGAAAATCATTTTTACGAAAGTAGAGTGAACGTCAATTCATACTTTAGATGTACGGCATGTTTGTCGTCATGCGAACGCCTTTTGACGTTTTCACTTTTTCGACCCCCGGGCAAGAGAATCCACCCAAAAAAAACTTCATCCAAAACCACCTCGAGGTGGTGATTTTAGTTCAAGTACCGCCCAAATAGCGAATGAAAAACGACCCTCGCACGCGCTACAAGAGAGGTAAAAAACTTGGACGAGGGAGAGTCCTCGCTATTTTTCTCCGTGCCCGTCACGCGCATGTACGGAAAAAAATCAGGGGTCTCGGACCTCCGGTTTCATCCACGGGTCCTTTGCATAATTTTTCGCGATCGTCGCCTCTCCCTTCTCCCTCACACACTATCGCTTTTATCTCACACTATTTAGAATGAGACAACAACATTGGTATAAAATGAAATATCTTTGAAAAATATTTTTTTTTTTACATTTTTTAGGTTTTTTTTTAATAGCAAGTCGAGTGAGAAAAGTAAAAAAAACGAAATCAGGAAATCATGGCGGAAAGTTATTGAATAAAGGTGAAGTTCCATCAGACGTTTGTGTAAGCGTACGGCCAACTCTACAGACCGGGTTGATTGAGTCGATGTTCCATCACGTGTTGATTGAGTCGATGTTTCATCACGTAGAGTCTGTAAAGCACGTGTTCTAATTTGACTGGCGCCACGCACGCTACGATTCGATAGTGAATATTTTTCAGATTTTTAGCACCGACAAACTTAAATTCAAATCTTCACTTGCGTACCATGAACATGCGTACAAAGCAATCATACGACACAACTTTTATACTTTTTGCAGTGGGTTTATGTTTTCGAACATAACGAAAGTCCTTTGAGAGAAATAGTGTGACGAACAAAAGTTATTGAAAATAGCGTGACGAATGAATATTACGAAATTTCGTTTTTATTTTCGGTTGTATATTGGAAAGCGCGTGTCATGTGCAAATCTTAAGATATTCTGCTGGTTTTACGTCATGACACGTAGCTTAATCGTCCAGCGTGTCACATTTTTTTTTTGTATCTGCTAACCCACCTCGTCGAGATGTCACCTCCTCGAGGTGGGTTGACAGTTTCAGAGAAAAATGAAGCGAACACCTCGCAGATGAACATCCGACGATCATTATTACCTCCCAGACCTTCAGAGAGTATCGCCAAGATTCTCTGTGATGTTGTTTTTTGTATAAAAACAAAATAAGCGGTACGGTTTGGTACGGATAGTCGTTGATTTCTATAAACTACCCCACTTTTCATCTGATGGAACCTCACCCTAAGTGATGTCGACGTTGTCACAATTGAGCATGACGTCACAATGTCACCAAACCATAAACATCTACAATTTCACAAAATCTAGGCGTCTACAACTGTCGCTCTTTTTGTTTGCGTCACTAATCATCGGAAGTTTCGTTGTCATTTTCAATCATCACAAGTTGTACCTACGTCTACAACCGTCACATTTTAGAGTTCCGATTTCATTTCCGCACATAGGGACGCTCTTAAAAGTAGTACGGAGAATCTTTACTACAGTCCAAAATACTTTATCAAAGTACCTATTACATGTGGACGTACCCTCATATTATTTTGAAATATACTTCGATGTACAGTACACCGCGAATCGTAATTAGAGTTATATACGCTAATTTCTTCACCCCAAATTTTGACTCTATCACCATAAATAGAGTACATTATTCTAAATTATTCATTACGATATTTAAGGTACTTTTTGAATGAGCGTTAATAACTATAATACAGTGATGTTTTAAATAGTGTGGCGTACGGTCGGTGTTAGACCGTGCAAAATTGAACTTTATTAAGTAAAAAAGATAAAATGATGATTTAATACAGGCCGTTATCATGTAACTGCGTTTTAACAAACTACATAGTGCAAACGTCATAGTGACGATAAACTGTACGTTTTGTCAAATTTTGTACGAATACCTAATTTACAGTAGAGATATTCAGCGCCAAATTAGAGTACTTAAATAAATTAGGGTAAAAATCTTTTTTGAAAAAGTTTTATCACACAAATTAGAGTTTATAACTCTATTGTGGTTATTTATTCTGTTTGTCTTTTTTTTGTTTTCTTTTTTTGTGATATTTTATATTGATAAAAAAAAATGAAAAATAGACATACAACACCTTAATATAAAATAAACAAAAACCATTATTATTTTGTTTAAATGAATAATGGTTGAATAATGCTAATAGTTTAATGTGTATTCTAGCTTTAACATTAAAATATTTAATACTACATAATATAGTTAGTCCATTCATTCATATCGTTCATTAGATTGAGATCGACCGCTCAAATCAATGTGAAACTTTTACGCTTAATCAAACCCCCTACATGAACAAAACGCGAATTAAACCATCCACTTGGCATCGTCATGGTATTTACCATGTACAATGGGATAGTACAGTGCGTACCATGTACGAACATCGTACGTGACGCAAACACTGAAATTACGGTACACCGCGAATCGTAATTATAGTAAAAAAAAAATTAGAGCAAAAAAACAAAAAAAAAACAATTAGAGTTGCAAACGCTAATTATTGTGATATAACCTTTTCACAGAGGAAGTTTATTCTACTTTATTTAAATACTCTATACTAGCTTATGTTGGCAATAATTATCCGTGTTGTAATTATAAACACTAAATTATTTAAACATACGAAAACCGTCAGCCCGTATTTTTTGACTTCATTATGACGTTAGTACAATTTGTCTCATAGATATATACAATTTGTCTCAACTCATACTGTTGTCGTTTAACTATAAAATTTTCACATGTAAATTCATTTAAATGTTCACACGGGCGAGAATGTTGTCGACGGACGGAGATATGCGAACGGGTTTTTTTCGATGCGATTTTTTTTTTGTTTAGTGCAATTTCACATGCGAGCGCGGTTCTATTAAATTACTATTTGTACCTTTTTTCTTATAAAATTACAATTTTGCACAGTCAGACGTTGTTCGTACTCCCCATTATTTAAAACGAACCTATATTAGGATTTTTACGCTAATTAAACTTTACCTTAAATAGTATAATGAAAAAATTCGGATCATTTACTCTATTTAACGTGATAGAGTCGAAATTTAGGGCCACCGAATTAGCGTTATTTACTCTAATTACGATTCGCTGTGTAGTGTACGGATATTGAGAACACGACAACGTGGCGTGATGTGACGAGATCGCACGCGCCAAAATTAAAAGTGCAATACTATACGTTACACCGCCAATCGTTATTAGCGTTGTGTACGCTAATTCCGTCCAGCTTTTTTTTTTTATTCTCAAATAGAATTATCCACACTATTTAAAAAACCCTAATTCCTAATTAGAATAGACAATTTCTTCGAAATTTTTCAAATTCCCAATTAGCGTAAACCACGCTAGTTATTCGTATACCCTAAAAAAACTTACACGCTAATAACGATTGGCGGTGTACTGTACCGCTGTTGATAACACGACACATCGTACGTCACGCCATAACTGAAATAACAGTAATGTACGAAAATTGAGAACACGACAAAGTGGCGTGATGTGACGGGATCGCACGCGCAAAAATTTAAAGTACGATACTGTACGTTACTTAACCGGTATCGATAACACGACATTTTGGCGTGTACGGATGTTGACCAAACGACAACTCGGCGTAATATACGGAATCGCACGCGCAAATTGTTAACGTACGATACTGTACGTTACTCAACCGGTATTAATAACACGACATTTTGGCGTGACGTTGATTTTGTCTGGCCTTTAATCATACCACTACAACCACGCGAAATACAACAAATAGGATTATACCACGTGTCTCTTTTCATTACATCAAAATTGTAACATAACAAAGCCAATCAAAACTCAAATCACTCAACGGCTCACGATCTTACACAAAAACATCGACGATCAGTTATCGTTGTCACCAGAGACGAAGGCGACTACAATGCTTTTCCCTTTTAGATCTTCGGGGGTGTGGGGTTTAGTTGGTTAGGGTTGTGTAGTCAACTTGTATAGTGTCATCTTTAGTAAATTTGTTTGTTTTTGGTAGTTTTTCTAGTTTGATTTGGTGTTTTCACATGTTTTCTTTTCCTTAGTTTCCTTTGGCTATTTTTTAGCACTAAGCGTTTTTTTCCCCTTTTTTTGAAACCCTTTGTACTTTGATGGTTTTTTCCATCGCACTTTTTGAAATAAAGCTTCTTCTGCATTTGAAGCCACGAATAGCACTATCAAAGAAAAATATGAAAATATGCGAATCGGAGAAGCACTGTCAAAAAGAAATGTACAAAAACATGAGAATAGGAAAAGCACCGTCAAAGAGAAGTACATAAAAATATGCGAATAGGAAAAGGACTGCCAAAAAGAAATATCCAGCCCTAAGAAAATAGGAAAAGCAGTGTCTTAGAAAATTCTACTACAATAACACTATGAATCTCCCCAACGGTTAAAAGGTCGCTACAGTAACACTGTGAATCGTAATTAGGGTACGTCCCCATGTATTAAAGTATTACTTTTCTCTTTCTTTTTGCCTTCAAATTCAGGGAACTTTCACAAAAACTTTAGCCGTACGAGAAAATCATTTTTACGAAAGTAGAGTGAACGTCAATTCATACTTTAGATGTACGGCATGTTTGTCGTCATGTGAACGCCTTTTGACGTTTTCACTTTTTCGACCCCCGGGCAAGAGAATCCACCCAAAAAAAACTTCATCCAAAACCACCTCGAGGTGGTGATTTTAGTTCAAGTACCGCCCAAATAGCGAATGAAAAACGACCCTCGCACGCGCTACAAGAGAGGTAAAAAACTTGGACGAGGGAGAGTCCTCGCTATTTTTCTCCGTGCCCGTCACGCGCATGTACGGAAAAAAATCAGGGGTCTCGGACCTCCGGTTTCATCCACGGGTCTTTTGCATAATTTTTCGCGATCGTCGCCTCTCCCTTCTCCCTCACACACTATCGCTTTTATCTCACACTATTTAGAATGAGACAACAACATTGGTATAAAATGAAATATCTTTGAAAAATATTTTTTTTTTTACATTTTTTAGGTTTTTTTTTAATAGCAAGTCGAGTGAGAAAAGTAAAAAAAACGAAATCAGGAAATCATGGCGGAAAGTTATTGAATAAAGGTGAAGTTCCATCAGACGTTTGTGTAAGCGTACGGCCAACTCTACAGACCGGGTTGATTGAGTCGATGTTCCATCACGTGTTGATTGAGTCGATGTTTCATCACGTAGAGTCTGTAAAGCACGTGTTCTAATTTGACTGGCGCCACGCACGCTACGATTCGATAGTGAATATTTTTCAGATTTTTTGCACCGACAAACTTAAATTCAAATCTTCACTTGCGTACCATGAACATGCGTACAAAGCAATCATACGACACAACTTTTATACTTTTTGCAGTGGGTTTATGTTTTCGAACATAACGAAAGTCCTTTGAGAGAAATAGTGTGACGAACAAAAGTTATTGAAAATAGCGTGACGAATGAATATTACGAAATTTCGTTTTTATTTTCGGTTGTATATTGGAAAGCGCGTGTCATGTGCAAATCTTAAGATATTCTGCTGGTTTTACGTCATGACACGTAGCTTAATCGTCCAGCGTGTCACATTTTTTTTTTGTATCTGCTAACCCACCTCGTCGAGATGTCACCTCCTCGAGGTGGGTTGACAGTTTCAGAGAAAAATGAAGCGAACACCTCGCAGATGAACATCCGACGATCATTATTACCTCCCAGACCTTCAGAGAGTATCGCCAAGATTCTCTGTGATGTTGTTTTTTGTATAAAAACAAAATAAGCGGTACGGTTTGGTACGGATAGTCGTTGATTTCTATAAACTACCCCACTTTTCATCTGATGGAACCTCACCCTAAGTGATGTCGACGTTGTCACAATTGAGCATGACGTCACAATGTCACCAAACCATAAACATCTACAATTTCACAAAATCTAGGCGTCTACAACTGTCGCTCTTTTTGTTTGCGTCACTAATCATCGGAAGTTTCGTTGTCATTTTCAATCATCACAAGTTGTACCTACGTCTACAACCGTCACATTTTAGAGTTCCGATTTCATTTCCGCACATAGGGACGCTCTTAAAAGTAGTACGGAGAATCTTTACTACAGTCCAAAATACTTTATCAAAGTACCTATTACATGTGGACGTACCCTCATATTATTTTGAAATATACTTCGATGTACAGTACACCGCGAATCGTAATTAGAGTTATATACGCTAATTTCTTCACCCCAAATTTTGACTCTACCACCATAAATAGAGTACATTATTCTAAATTATTCATTACGATATTTAAGGTACTCTTTGAATGAGCGTTAATAACTATAATACAGTGATGTTTTAAATAGTGTGGCGTACGGTCGGTGTTAGACCGTGCAAAATTGAACTTTATTAAGTAAATAAGATAAAATGATGATTTAATACAGGCCGTTATCATGTAACTGCGTTTTAACAAACTACATAGTGCAAACGTAATAGTGACGATAAACTGTACGTTTTGTCAAATTTTGTACGAATACCTAATTTACAGTAGAGATATTCAGCGCCAAATTAGAGTACTTAAATAAATTAGGGTAAAAATCTTTTTTGAAAAAGTTTTATCACACAAATTAGAGTTTATAACTCTAATTATTTTTTTCTCTTTTTTACTATAATTTTTTTTTTTACTCTAATTAAGATTCGCGGTATACTATACTGTACAAACCCTTTCAATATGTTAGGGTTGATATATACGAAAAAATAAAATATTGTAAACTTCATCACGTACTTCGGCGAAATATTATATTTTGTACATTCGGTACAATACAACCGCGAATTCTTATTAGCTTCAAGGTATTTTTCGACGCTTAAAACATCCTTTTCCCGTACACACTTGTTGGATTTTCAATTTGAGACCGCCAATCAGAAGCTGAGAATGTTACCTTTCAATCGAAACCATCAGCTCCACAATCCGACTAGTGTGTACGGAGAAAGGATGTTTTAAGTGGCGGATAAAACCTTGACGCTAATAACGATTCGTAAATTGTTATTAGCGTTAAAAAATTATTAATGTTAAAAAATAATTAGCGTTATTAACGCTAATTTGGATTTTTCAAGATTTCGAAAAAAAAAAAAACTATAAGGGCAAAGTTCCATTAGGACATTCTGTAATTGTACGGCCAACATTACATAATGCTACGTTTTGGACGAAGTTCCATTGCGCAAAGTATGTAATCCACGTGTTGGAAGAGGTGTGGTGCCACGTCGCTAAAGATTTGATATTGAAAACCGTCAATGATTTTCACAGCGACCAAAATTCTACATTTGCATACCATGTACGTGTGTACCAGGCCATCGTTCAACACATGTTTTACACATTTTGTACAATACTGTAGTTTCTCCGTGACCTCCCAAGAGGGCCGATACAAATCGACCATACAAACGAAATCCAAAGGTAAATTTTGCATGATTCAAACATACAAACTTAAAAATTCATTATGAATGTGAAAACATTATTCTTGTGTATCGAAAGCCTTGTTCTAATATTCAATATGGCCCTTTGTCAAAGGTCGCAAAAGTCAAAATTTTAGATACCCGTAACCGCCATTCATTTTTTTAAAAAACTGAACACCTGATGCCCGACCGGGTTGTGTAACGCTCGTAAATTGTTAACCATAACCCGGGATGCGTTTACAAAAATAAAAGTTAGCCGAAATTTCATTTCTAGCGACTACACGTACCCGCCGGTATCCCAATGTCTACAACATTAATGGTATATCTCCCTCAAACCTTTTATGATACCCAGAGCAAAAAGTACAAGAATTATGGACTGTACAAAACCTTCAATTTTTTTTGTTTTTTGCTTACCCGACTGTATTTGCATATATTTTTTTTTTGTGAACGACCCGCCCGAATCTGACCGCCCCCCAAAATTTAGCACCCAAATTCGTTTCGGATCCAACGTTGGTGGTCGGGTAATGGTCGGGTACGGATTCGGGCACCCGATTGCGACCTCTGCCCTTTGTTTACTTGCCGATGATCGATACATCGTTCGAGTATATAACGAAAGCTACAGCGCGAATCGCTATTAGAGTTAACAAATATTTAGTGTTAAAGAACAATTAATGTAATTAATGCTAATTGGGAATTCGGGGATTTTCAAAGAAAACATTCACTCTAATTTGGTTATTAGGGTTTTTTTAATCACTCTATTTACGAATTAGGGGTAAAATTTTGGGGCGCCGCATTAGCGTGATTAACGCTAATAGCGATTCGCGGTGTAACATCGTGATGAAATTATTATGTATCGCGATGACTTAGGGGTTGATAACCTTCGCGATACCTCCATCCTCCCGTCTATTCGTACGAATTCTCCTACATTAGGGTGAACTTCTATTAGAAGAATAGTGGGGATGTTTACTGGACGCCGTACAATTTCGTACATATTCGTACCATTTTTTTTTGTTAGACAAAACATGACGATACATGTTATCTGGATGGCTCCAATATCTATAGGCATAAGTATCGACCGTTGGATGTTTCACTTTTTATATTTGCGAAGCAATCGTGCACATCGTCTAGTGTGAAGAGACTCTTCTTGGCGAGTAGAGTTTCTCCACACTGGTCGTGTACCATTAGTACATGTAAAAAGTAAAAAAAAAATCCATCACGAATAGGCAATGAGAAACGAACACGTCGTACACGCCATGTGCCTTCCGCCTCGGTGTATGCAGGTTGACCGAAATATCCTCGCACGCTCCTCTTGACATCCACTAACCTTCAAAGTTTGCGGCGCCTTTTTGCCATTCCGTTTCGAAATTTTGATTTTCAATTTCAAAATTTAAATTTGGTCGCAAAATTTCCGTACGAATCATTAACTACCTCCGTTCATACAAATATTATGTACAAATTTTCATTTTGAAGAATATTTTTAGGTTTTAAGAATTTGAAAACTAGCCTATATGGATCCAACCATTAATGGAACGGCGTGCCAGTAAACACTAGAAATAGACGTCTCCGCATGTTTACTGGGACCGCCTAATGTAGAACACGCTTTAATTTTTGTACTAAATCAGTACCACCAAATATATTGCGATAATTTTTGATGGTCCCAAAGAGGTATGACAATTTGAATATCGAACTTTTCGCGATAGGAAATTTGTCGACACACAACACTACATCGCGAATCGCTATAAGCATTAATCACGCTTATTCGACGCCCCTAAATTTTTACCCAAATTCTTAAATAGAGTGATCAAAAAATCCCTAAAAAACAAATTAGAGTGACTGATTTCCTCGAAAATCTCCAAATTCCCAATTAGCGTTAATCACATTAATTGTTTTTTAACACTAAATATTTGTCAGCGCTAATAACGATTCGCGGTGTACTGTACACTACACTGTGTATCGCTATTAACGTTAATGACTCTAATTGCGGTACCGCGTATTTTTATCCAGATTCTCAAGTAAAAATCCTTTAAAAAACAAATTAGTGTAAATGATTTCCTTCAAAACCCCCAAATTTGCAAATAGCGTTGATAACGCTATTTGTTTCATAACGCTATCTATTTCTAAACGCTAATAGCGATTCACGGTGTACTGTACACCATGTATCGCTATTAGCGTATATGTTTTATTTGCCACTTAAAACATCTTTTCTCTGTACATGCTTGTCGGTTTATGGATTTGACGGCTGAGATTGAAATCCAAGATTTTCACCTTCCCATCGGCAGTCTCCGTATGAAAATCGGACAAATGTGTACGGAGAAAAAATGTTTTTAGTGACGAAATAATATTAACACTGCAGTAATAGCGATACACGGTGTATTGTATAGTACAGTATGGGTTCGTTACACAATACACCGTCAATCGCTATTAGAGTATATAACGCCAATTCGGTGCTCTTTTTTCAAAAAAAAAACCCGAAATACAATGCATAATTATATTTTTTCCATTATTCTAATTAGTTTTTTTTTTCAATTAGAGTTAATAATGGAAGGACATTGCGATGGAAATAGTGTGGCGTACGGACAGTGTATATCCGTATGAAATGGTACTTTTCGAATTACAAAGGCATAAAAAGACATTTAACATTATTGCGCACACATGTGAATGTGCACCGGAAGAAAGAGACGCAAACTCGTCGACAAAAATCACGTTCTCATATGTTCGTCCGTCGACCGTGTGAACAGCACGAGGGCGTACGAATTGTCAGATTTTGTCCGGATTCACATATTACTGTAGACATCGAAAGGGCGGGTATTTATTATTTAGGACAACCCAAATTACAGTTAGGGATTAATTAGTATATATATTAAAAAAAAAAAAAAAAATCCCGATTAGTGTTGATAACACTAATTTTTTTTTTACGCTATTTATTCCTTTACTCTAATAGCGATTGACGGTGTACTGCACTGTACTGTAAAAAACCTGTTGCTGTTGCCAGAGGTCGCAAAAGTCAAAAATTTTCATACCCGAAACCGACCGTTTTTTTTTTTTCAAAATCTGAGTAACCGACGCCCGACCGAGTTTTGTCACGCTCCAAAATTGTTAACCGTCGTTTACGAAATAAAAAATTAACCGAATCTTGATTTTTCGCGACTAACCGTGCCCGCCCGTAACAAAAAAAGTACAAAATTAATCAATGTACGACGGAATAAGCCAGTAATTACGATTTGTCGCGTTCCCTAAGATTTGCGAAATGAATATTGTACTACCGTGTCAGATTTGCGACGCTTTGCCGTGTTCCCTAAGATTTGCGAAATGAATAGTGTACTACTGTGTCAGATTTGCGACGCTTTGTCGCGTTCCCTAAGATTTGCGAAATGAATAGCGCGTTCCCTAAGATTTGCGAAATGAATATTGTACTACCGTGTCAGATTTGCGACGCTTTGTCGCGTTCCCTAAGATTTGCGAAATGAATAGTGTACTACCGTGTCAGATTTGCGACGCTTTGTCGCGTTCCCTTTGATTTGCGAAATAAATAGCTTACTACAATACCGTGTCAGATTTGCGACGCTAATCGTGATGTCACGTACTTCCACGATGCCAAAGATTACAAAGTACAAGAATGTTGGATTACAAAATTTTCATTTTTTTTGGTTTTTTGGTTGACCGACCGTAACTGACCGTTTTTTTTTTCCTGGTGAATCAACCGACCGTAACCGCCCGACCCCCAAAATTTGGCAACCGAATCCGTTCCGGATCCGGCGCGGGCGGTCGTTTAACGGTCGGTCACGGTTTCGGTTGACCGTTTGCGACCTCTGGCTGTTGCACATTCCCCGATATTGCATCTTCCAGTTTTCATAGCATACTGGAGTTTCGGGCTTTCGGTTTTGTTCCTCCCAAACTAATTACTGTCGCAATTACTGCACGCTGTCGTATGCAGTTACGCAATTAGGGTTAACGCGAGGAACGACATGCTCTGTGCCGTTTGACGTCAGCTCCAACCCATGGCGTCTCCTCGCCTTGTCGCTCGAGTGTCGTCGTTTCGACATCCGAAAGGTCGACTCGAAGTGGAAAATGGCATCGGAGACCATCCCTTCAACAGCAAATTGGAAATTTTGATTCCACTTTCCGCAAATTTTCCATGGAAAGGTGAGTTATTTTGTAAAGAACGTATATCATTTTTAAATTAAAAGAATTTAATTCAGTCTCCAATCGATGATTGCAAAATTTGTCTTACAATAATAATATCTAGGTATGATTTTTAAAATATATTTGTTCCCAATAGTCAGCTCAAATTATGTGTTTGTTTTGGTCTCTAGAAACTTCACGAGCTAAATGGAAGCCCTTTTTGCTTCTCCTATTTTCTTTAAAACGATGTCAAACAAGTTAACATAATCATGATAAACTACAATTTATTTTCTTAAGCCCTAATTTGCTGTGGAAAGTTCAAGAATGTCAGGATTCGCACCACATACTCCCCCTTCCCGCCCTCGGCCCCCTCCCTGTCCCTCCTCCTTCCTCTCCCTCTCCCTTTTCCTCTACCCCCCCCCTCCCCCTCCCCCTCCCCCTCCCCATGTATCCGTTAAAAAACCTATTTTTTTTCCCTTGTTCGGCGTTATATCGGACTGTCCGCTCGGCCTGTTTTCTGTCTTTTGTCTGAAGCCAAAGAAGAAAAAATGGTAATGGATATGGCGACTTCTGTGGAACAAGCATGCGGTGGAAATCCACTCTATTTCTTGGTACGAATGCCGGTGGCTAATCTGGTCGAGACAAAATTTGTTGCAACATACATCAAATCGAAAGGTTTGAGCTCCTTTTTTGGTGTTAGGTTTATCCTTATTTTTTGGTGTGAGGTTCCTTTTTTTTTCTGGTGTTAGGGTTTGTTTTGTTTTTGGTGTTAAGTTTGTTTTGTTTTTTTGGTCTTTTTTGCGCAGTGGGCATATGAGGTTAAGGTTGGGAAGGTTTCCGTGAGATGTAAGTAAATGACAAGTCAAAGGTTGATGGAGATAATTTTATTTGGTCTTTGAGTCTAATTAACGGAATTGAAATTGCAAGTTTAAGTGTTGAGTTAGGTTGAGTTAGATGTTTGTGTTTAATGAATTAGTTTTTCGGTTAAAGAATGGAAAAGAAATTACAGATTAATTGACTGAGATATATTTAGTTAGGTTGATGAATGAATGAGCTCAATGAATGGAAGCGATATCGCAAGTTAAAGTGGTCGAGATTGTTTAATGTAGGTCTTGAGTTTAATAAGTGGGTGTGAACGGGAGAGTCTATTGTATATTTGGTCAAAAGATATTTTTTTTTAGGTTGATGTTAAAGGATCAATAGAAGTTTTGGTGTACTACCTTCACCAACTAATTACTCATATGTAATCTTATTGATTTTGTTTTCTCTGTTCAATCAATATTCTCTGTTTTTGGTTCTATCTGTATAAAAAGGAGGAAATTATTTTTAGATTAGATTCGAGTAGATTTCTTTTCATTGATATGAATATGTTTTCTATTCAGTAATTTTGCAATGTCTTTACATTGTTGATCATGAAAATTCACAAGCCAATGATTTGTATTTTTCTTGTTTCATCTTCTTTTTCTCCTTCTCTTGAGCGTATGTTGCCATACATTGTCGGTGGAATCACAATTATGTGTTTTAAGTATAGTTTATATCTTTTAATCATAAAAAGAAACAAATAGTAAAACAAACTTACCGTAAAATGAACTAATCGTAAAACAAAATAATCGTAAAACAAACTAATCGTAAAACAAACTAATTGAAAACAAACTAATCGCAAAATAAACTAATTGAAAAAAAACTAATCGTAAAACAAAATAATTGTAAAACAAAATAATCGTAAAACAAACTACAAACTAATCGCAAAACAAACTAATCGTAAAATAAACTAATTGTATAAGGATGACAATGCTTTTTAGTGGTTCAGTTCTTTCTCAGATGGGAAAAGGAGGCTCCTAAGTCTTTTCTTTCTTTTTAATCGGTTTTTTAGGAAGCTTCACAGCACTTTCCTGTGGAACGGAGATTGATCGGACAGATGTTGTAGCTGTCTCTCCAGATGGTACTCTCCCTCTCTCCCTCTCCCTCTCTTCCCTCTTTCCCTCTTTCTTTGTTTACCGCTATTA
This sequence comes from Zygnema cylindricum, assembly GCA_037447655.1. Taxonomy (NCBI): domain Eukaryota; kingdom Viridiplantae; phylum Streptophyta; class Zygnematophyceae; order Zygnematales; family Zygnemataceae; genus Zygnema; species Zygnema cylindricum. Next base: position 231,591 of record JBBHKE010000089.1, on the reverse strand, counting down.
GTGTGGACTACGCCAATTCCAATCGATCGAAGTTCATCAAAGTCCATTCAATATATATATATATATATATTTTTTTTTTCTTTTTCTGGTGTTTTTTTTTCACTTTTTTTTTTTTTTTCTTGAAGTAAACCCGAGTCCACCGTATTTATTGTGGACTTCTTGACTTCTGTTCTAGGTTTTTTAAAATATGTTTTATTTTTTTGTTTACTTTTTCTTTTTCGTTTATCTATCATTTTTATTTTTGCTTCTCTTTCTTTTATTTTTATTTTTTTTGCTTTTGTCTGCCGTAATTAGTGTACCGCCTCAATTTCAATCAAAAGTCTTTTCATTTTTTTATTTTTTTTTGTTTGCCCCAATTGTTGCTCAGCGCCTATGACTCTGTTTACTGCAAACACATAAATAACTGTGGACTTCTTTCTTCCCCCTTCCTCTTCCCTCCCCTCTCCTCCCTCCTCCCGCCTCCCTCCTCCCTCATCGCTCCTCCGGCCTCCCTCCTCCCTCCCTCCGCCTCCCTCCTCCCTCCCCCCTCCTCCCTCCCCCCTCCTCCCTCCCCCCTCCTCCCTCCCCCCTCCTCCCTCCCCCCTCCTCCCTCCCCCCCTCCTCCCTCCCCCCTCCTCCCTCCCCCCTCCTCCCTCCCCCCTCCTCCCTCCCCCCTCCTCCCTCCTCCCTCCTCCCCCCTCCTCCCTCCCTCCTCCCTCCTCCCTCCTCCCCCCTCCTCCCTCCCTCCTCCCTCCTCCCTCCTCCCTCCTCCCTCCTCCCTCCTCCCTCCTCCCTCCTCCCTCCTCCCTCCTCCCTCCTCCCTCCTCCCTCCTCCCTCCTCCCTCCTCCCTCCTCCCTCCTCCCTCCTCCCTCCTCCCTCCTCCCTCCTCCCTCCTCCCTCCTCCCTCCTCCCTCCTCCCTCCTACCTCCCCCCTCCTCCCTCCCCCCTCCTCCCTCCTCCCTCCTCCCTCCTCCCTCCTCCCTCCTCCCTCCTCCCTCCCTCCCTCCTCCCTCCTCCCTCCTACCTCCTCTCTCTCCTCCCTCCTCTCCCCCCTCCCTCTCCCTCCCTCCTTCCTCCCTCGTTTTGAATTAGTGTGGATAAATTTTGGTACCTTAAGACCAATAAATTTATAATTTAATAAATGTAAGAAATGTATTAAATACTGAAATAGGTATTAAAACAATTAATATTATTTGTAATAAATACTAAACTAGGTATAAATTAAAACAATTTATACTGGTTTGTAAGGTTTTTTTAGGGTTTCTGGATTGGTTTTTAGGGTTTTTTCGGATTTTTTAATGTCCTTCATGTTTTTTTTTTTTTTTTTTTTCATTTAATTTTTTCTTTTTTTGTTTATTAATGATTGTTGGTATATTTTACAAGGATTTTTTGACGTTTTCTTTAGATTTTTTTTTGCCTTATCTGTCTTTTTCTATTTCTTATTGTGTCTTTATTCCATCGTTTTTGTTGGATAAAAAGGAAAAAAAAAAAAAACCTCGACCTGTCTCCCCTCTTTTTTCCCCTTTTAAATTTTATTTCTTCCAGATTTTTTTTTTTTCCTATACTTTTCTTCTATTCTCTTCTTTGAACTGAATTTTGGTACTTGGTGGCTCATTTTCTTTTTGCTTTTTTAATTTTTGTTTTTTCGTTTTTTTTTTTTTTTTGTTTTTTGTTTTTTTTTTATTTATTTATTTATTTATATATATATATTTTTTTTGTGCAATAGGAAAGCTTTACCTGGCAGTCACAAAAGAGACTTATGCCACTCTTGGACTATGCGGTACAGTTTTTTTCTCTCTTTTTCTCTTTTTTTTCTTTTTTTATGTTTTTTTTGTGTTTTTTTTATGTTTTTTTTTTTTTTTTTTTTTTAAATGTAAAAAATACGAAAGAATTTTGTATTTCCAAATGAGTTTGAAGTTATTCTTGAAATTAAAATTGTTGCTGTTTTTGAAAAAAAATGAAATGGAAGTTCAAACAACTCCCACTTTCAACAGATCATATTAGTCTATGTTATTGTAAAAATGAGAAAATTGAGCAACTAAACAATTATATTTACAATTAATTGAGTAACTACCTAAATGAATACCATACTATACCAAATGAATAAATAAATAAGTGAAAATATAGATAAATAAATTTGACTTCATATTTTTCTTAAATAGGTTCTCAATTCAAGTAAAAAAATGGAAAATTAAATTTTTGCAAAAGTTCGAAGATTTCATTATTTTTTGGATTGTGAACTTTTTTTTCGTTTTGATTATGAGTCAAATTATGATTGAAAAAAAAATGTTATATATGTACTATGTACCAAAAAAGATAAAATAAAGATATAAGATAAATTTTAAATTTAAGAATAAAATAAAAAAATAAAACATGTTTTTTTTTTTTTTTAATGGGTGCAGGAAGAGCCTCAAATTTGACACCTGGCAGGCGGATACAGTATCCCTACTAACTTTTTTTTTTTTTTGTTATATGCTTTTTTTTTTAGTTCATGTTGCAAAAAAATATAAAACCCATAATAGCCATCCTATTTCTTACATTAAATTTCAAAACCTATTTTTTTCCATATCATGTTATATACATATATATATATATTTTTATTTCTTTTGACTTTGAGGGTGGAGATATTTCAACGATATGAGGTAAAAGGAAAATTCTGGCTCTAGAACTTCATGACCGGTACATGATTATTTTATTTTATTTTATTTATTTTTTATAATTGTTTTTATTAATATTTTTTATCTTTATTCTATTTTTTATCTATCCTGTTTTGACTTTGTCTTCTATTTCTTCCCTGACTCTTTTATTTTTGACTTTCCGTTTTTGAGTCACTGGAGCTACGGAATTCCTCTGTTGCTTTTTTATCGGTGGGCTTTTTTCTCTCATGTTTTTACTAAGTCGTCATTTATTACTTCAATACTTTAATAATTATACTCTAATATTTGTAATGCTTCAATTACTTAATATTTGATACTTTAATACTGTACTGCTTTCATACTTTATTAATTTAATGCTTTCATACTTAAATATAATGTATACTTTGATAACTTTGCTTGTTTTTACCGTAAGATTGTTTTAAGTGGAACGTATTGCAGTTCAATGATTTCAATTCGTCGAAAATCTCGAGTTCAATTTGTCGGGTAAAAAACAAAAACATCATTAATTATAATTTAATGAAGCCAAAACTTGTTCAAATACCTGGTTCTTATGGTACAGTTTGATAGGTCACCCATCCGAGTTCAAGTCCGGCGCTTACACCCTCAACTTCAGGCGCTTTATCCACTCTGACACCGATGAAAATTACCATCATGGGAAAATTTATTTACCAAAAGAAAAAGGAAACTCTTTCTAAACACAAAATGAATTTTTATTGTTTGCCTATTATATACCTAAGCACAATTGCTGTAAAAACCCGTAAAAATATGAATATAATTAGTGTAGTGTGTAACAGTGTGGCAACAGATAATAAAGTAGCTGTTATATATATTTATATATATACATATATATATATATATATATATACATATTTGTATATGCTTTATTTTTTTATTTATATAACGTTGCAGTTTATTGCTTACTGTTGGGACTCAATAATACGCATCTCTGTCTTTTTTTATTTGTCACCTTTTCTTTATTTCTTTTATTTTTTTAAATTTGTTGCAGATGGAGTTTGCCAAAATATAAATTTCCCTCCCTCGTCCCAGTCTCGACAGCTGGCGGTTGATCGAAACTGTAACTTTTTGAAGTCTTTTCCTTTTCCTCCTTTTGGTTCTCTTTTTGGATCCAAAACGAGTGAAGTTCTTAACAGAAAGTTTCCTTTTTTGAGTAGAGAGGAAAATTTAGGAGAAATCGGTAAAAAAGAATCACAGTTTGGTGAAACTTTTGGGGTTGAAGAGTTTTTTCAGAAGAGAGGGGAGACAGAAAGGGGAGGTGGAACTCCAAAAACTATGTTATTTCATGCGTCAGAGAAGGACCAGGAGAAAAAAACAGAAAGTAAGGAAAAGGAAATTGTTAAGGAAATTGTTAAGGAAATTGTTTCGGAAATGGAGTCAAAAAAGTCAAAGGATTGGGAAAATGACACGTGTCTTTTGGATCCAGAGTTTTTGCTGTCTCTTTTAGAGTGGACTGGAATGGTGGCTTGTCGAATACAGAGGTATTTATCTCTCTATATCTCGGTTTATCTATTTTTACCTCTATTTGTCTGTCGCTCTCTCTCTCTTGCCTCACTTTGTTCCTGTTTATCTCTCTTTGTTGGTTTTTTTCTCTCCTCATTTGTCTTTTCTTTCCTGTTTATCTCTGTCGATATGGATTTACCTCTGGTTCTTTGACCTCATCTCTGTTTGTCTATTATTATCTCTGTTTTTGTATTTCTTTATCTGTCTTTCACTCTCTTTACCTGTTTTATCTGTTTTTATCCCTCTTCAACTCCTTTTGTTTCTCTTTTTCTCTGTTCACCCCCAATAATCTCCTGTTATCTATTGTTATCTCCATTTATCTTTCTCTCTCATCTCAGTCTATCTCACTTTTATCTGTTATATCTCTCTTTACCTCCGTGTTTATCTATCATTATCCCTCTTTCTCTCTCTTTCTTTCTGTTTCACCCATTCTCTCTTTCTCTTTGTTTATCTTATTAGCTTTTTATCTCTTTTTCTCTCTTTCTCTTTCTTTATCCTTTTATCTCTCTTTTTCACTTCACATCTCCCTTCACTACTCTTGAACAGTCATTCAAAGTGGTAATGATTTTTATTTTTTGTGAATCTTATTATCTATTTATGCATCAGAAAATTGTTTTCAGCGTATATAAAGCCATTTTGACCAATACCGTTTTAACCGTTTTAACTGTTTTTTTCTGGTTTTGGATCACTCTCTTCCCAACAGGTCAATTACGAGTCAAGAAAGGCAATTTTTTCCTTCATGGCCCGAAATCTCGGAAAAAGGGAGGAAGTTCGGAAATCTCCACACAATATCGTGGAAAGGACTCATTTCTTCGTCGCAGGTAGGTGTTAAAACTTATAACCAAGATGGATAATTTTCTCATATTTTTGTTAACAATTTATATATGGACTTTGGTCACATTAATAAAAAAATGGGTTTTTTAGGGTTTTCTAGGGTTTTTTAAGGTTTTTTAGGGCTTCCTACGTGCGAAAACATATTCTGTGAAACTGTACCAATAACCTGGAAACATATTATTGTTCTTTTTGTTGTTTGCAACTTGTTTAGTTACTTGAAAGTTGTTTAACTATTTGCTTATTTGTCTACATGGGTGGCACTATGGGTTTTCATATTTTTGTCGTTTTGTATAGGTGAAGGCATCGATGGAGAATGCGAGGTGATTTGAGACTCTCTTCTCCTTTTAAAGGTTTTGATAAATTTCTTTACTCAAAAAAAAAAGAAATCTTGACCGTTTTTGACCAGAAACTGATTTCTTGACAAAAAAGAACAGTTTCTTGACAAGATATTTATGGATTGAAGAAGTTTACCGAGAAGATGTTTCTCCTCTATTGTTGTTGACTTGCAGTGATAATATAAAGGAATTTTCTCCTTCAAATCCGTTTTTTCCAGGATATTTTCCTGTAAAGAATCTCTTATTCTGGTTTCTTTTCTCCCGGTTTTAACTGACTAGTTTTCATCTTCATTTTTTTTTTACATTTTTGCAAAAGTATTCAGGTTTCTACTCATAGAAAACACATATTTTTATACATGTTGGAGAGGAAACTGTCAACTCTTTTTCTATTATGCGTTTTTGTGTTTCTTTTATGTTTTTTTGTGTTTCTTTTATTTTTCTTGTGGTCTTTTTTTAACCCTTTTCTGACCAAAACAGATCTTCCCTGCATACATTAAACCTTCCGTGGATCGCTATTATTGTTTGGGGTTTTACCGATGCCCCGGTAAGTTTTCTTTTCTTAGAAATTTATATGAAAGAAAAAAAAACCAAACTGAACTGAAATGGCCAGGAAATAGTGTTGAAAGAAGACTTGTTTTGTTCACCACTTGTTTTTTCCATGGTTGGGAATAACTGCTTAGCTAAAAACTAACAACAAAAAACTAGCAACGAGCAGCTTTCTACTCATTTTTTTCAGAAAGTTTAGCTGCTCTTTCTAGAAAATAGTTTTGGGAAGGAAGAAGACGAAACTAGGAGAGGCTTGGAAACATTTTACTTTACTCGGTATCGACTTTCTTCATTTGTTTTATTCTGTAAGGCTGATTGTTACTATGCTTAAGTATACCTCACCGTCTCAATGTGAATTGGATGACGGAATGGGTTTGGTTTGGGCGTTTTTTTTTTAGTTTGTGACGGTGTTATATTGACATCATGATTTGTGAAGCGGTTTTCTCTATAGCTTAACATTGATAGTCTATTAAGTTTAAGCAAAACGTACTGAAAGAAGTATTGGAAACCTCCGCTGGGACTGTTTGCCAAATTGTCACTCGAAATTTGTCATTTTTTCATTTAATCTGATTTATTTCTAGTGTTTCCAAGCCAAATTTATTCCTTTATCTAGTTTCAATAGAGTAGGTGAGATTTGTCGTTGTTATCTCATTTTTAGCTGAAATATTATAACAAAAATTGTTGGAAAATGATCTTTAAGCGTATTTACTAAGCGAGTTCACAAAATAATTGGCGTCTCTGTAATATTTCTACGATCTGGAGCTAGAAGTATATATATATATATATATATATATATATATATATATATATATATATATTTGATACGAATTTGTGGTTAATGGTTTTTGTTAAAGTAGGTTTTATTTTCCGTTGAAATTTTTCATTGATAAATTCCCATGTATATGAGTCCATAATTGGTGATCGGGCTTATTGAAAATCCCCCCTTGGTATGAATCCCTAGTTATGTTGAAAATGTGATTATGTTGTTATGTTGATTTGTTGCCATGTTGTTATGTTGTTTCGTTGTTATGTTGTTATGTTGTCATGTTGTTATGTTGTTGTATTGTTATGTTGTTATGTTGTCATGTTGTTATGTTGTCATGTTGTTATGTTGTTATGTTTTCATGTTGTTATGTTGTTATGTTGTCATGTTGTTATGTTGTTATGTTGTTTTGTTGTTATTTTGTCATGTTGTTATGTTGTTATGTTGTCATGTTGTTATGTTGTCATGTTGTTATGTTGTTATGTTTTCATGTTGTTATGTTGTTTTGTTGTTATGTTTTTATGTTGTTTTGTTGTTATTTTGTCATGTTGTTATGTTGTTGTATTGTTATGTTGTTATGTTGTTATGTTGTTATGTTGTCATGTTGTTATGTTGTTGTATTGTTATGTTGTTATGTTGTTATGTTGTCATGTTGTCATGTTGTTATGTTGTTATGTTGTCATGTTGTTATGTTGTCATGTTGTTATGTTGTTATGTTGTTATGTTGTTATTTTGTCATGTTGTTATGTTGTTGTATTGTTATGTTGTCATGTTGTCATGTTGTTATGTTGTTATGTTGTTATGTTGTTATGTTGTTTTGTTGTTATTTTGTCATGTTGTTATGTTGTTGTATTGTTATGTTGTTATGTTGTCATGTTGTTATGTTGTTGTATTGTTATGTTGTTATGTTGTCATGTTGTTATGTTGTTTGCGGTTAAGTCTATTATTTGATTATGTGGTTCCATCGATAATGTGACAGGTGTCATGGGGTGGAGCTGAGCATGGACATGGGAACAGCGGCGAGAATGACACGGTTCTTTTCATTTTTCCAGACGACCGATGCCTTCTGTTCAGGTGATTGAAACCAGGCTAGCTTTGTAGAGAGAATCTTCATTTTTCTTATGTCATGGAAACTCTCTCTCTCTCTCTCTCTCTCTCTCTCATTCTTTTCTCTCTTGTGTCGCTCGCTCTCTCTCCTCTTCTCCCCCTCCCTCCCTTCCCCTCTCCCTCTCTCTCTCCCTCTGCCTCTCCCTCTCTCTCTCCCTCTGCCTCTTCCTCTCTTTCTCTCTCCCCCTCTCTCTTCCTATCTCTCACCCTCTCTCTCTCTCTCTTTCTATCTCCCCCTCCATCTTTCCCTCGCCATCCGCCCCCCCCCCCCTCTCTCTCTCTCTCTCTCTCTCTCTCTCTCTCTCTCTCTCTCTCTCTCTCTCCCCCCCTCCCTCCCCCCCCTCCCTAAATCTTAAAAGTCAAATCATAAAAGAAAACTTTTTTAATCGTCGATTTGAGATTTTAATCGAATGCCAAGTCTGTTTCTGGTCTTCCATCGTGGATATTGATTATTATCTGAAATTCAAACTTATTCTTGGTGCCTCTCTTGGATTTCAAACCGTTATTGAATTTTGAACCTGTTTTTGGTGCCTTACTCTTGGATTCTGGATTCCAAATGGATTCCGACGTTTTAAGTCTAATTTTGGTTTGGGTTTTCTAATTTTGGGTTTTTGTGTTTTGGGTTTTCTCAGGTTCTGAAACAAAATGGAAAATGTCGGTTGTGGTCTAAATGTGGATTATGAGGAACAAATGCTATTCTGATGCGGGACAAATGAATGACAAAATGTTATTACTGAGATGAAGGAAAGAGAGGAATGACCGGACGTGGTAACTTACAATACACTTGTGGATGTTTTTGGAAAAGGGTACAGAGAAAATACAGAGAAGGGAACAGAGGAGGGAGGAGTGAGAGGAAGAGGAGGGAGGAGGGAGAGGGAGAGGAGGGAGGAGGGAGAGAGAGAGGAGGGAAGGGAGAATATAAAAAAGGGGAGGAAGGGAGAGAGGGGGGCGGAAGAGAGAGAGACAGGGAGAGAGGTGGAGAGAGAGTTGGAGAAAGGGGGAGGGGGGAAGGAGAGGGGGGGAGCGGGAAGGAGACGGGGACGGGAGGTGGGATGTAAAGGAAGGAAGTGCAGGAGAGAGAACATGTCCAAGATGCAAAAAATGCCAAAATGAAGAGTCCAAAAAAAAGAGCCAAAAATGTCAAAAATAGCGGGAATGTCGGAAATGCAGAACATGTCGAAAATAAAGAAAAGGCCTAAAATGCAAAAAATATCGGACATGAAAAAAATTTCAAAAACGCAAAAAAAAAGTCTAAAATGAAGAAAATGTCCAAAATGCAAAATACACCGAAACCAAGATTACATTAGAAATGAAAATAATTCCGAAAATGCAGAAAATGTCAAAAATGAAGAACATGTCGGAAATAAAGAAAAGGCCTAAAATGCACAAAATATCAAAAGATGTTGGAAATTCTGAAAATGAGGAATGCAGAAATGCAGAGAGGGCAGAAAATGCTTTTAGTGCAGACAGAGCAAAAAGAGTGATGAGAGTGAACAGAGGGGAGAGGGAGAGTTAAGACAGAGGAGACAGTGGAGAGGCTGAACTACGAAGACATTGAAGAGTGGAGTGAGGAGAGTTAGGAGAGTGGAGAATGAAAAGAGTGAAGAGAGTGGAAAATCAAGAAAGTTTAACAGAAAGTTTATTTAAAACTGGGGAAGAAAAAACCCTAACAGACCTTAAAAAAACCCTAAAAAAGCAACATACACCTTTAAAATTTGTTGATAAAGCCTAAACAAATTTTTAAAAAAACCCTTAAAAAATATCTTCAAAAAAATTCTTTATTTCCCTCAAAAAAACCCTGAAAAACCCAATATACCTTGTCAAGAACCCTTATCTTTCAAGAAAATCGTGGGCTGAATTAAAGTAAAAAAGCCATTAATAAACCCAAACACCCCAAAAGGGAGTTTTAAAAACCCTGATTTCACAAAACAAAAGAAGCTCAGGAAAAAAATAAACTGTAAACTCCCAAAAAGGCTTCAAGACCTTAAATGCTCGAAAAAAACAAAAAAATGCAGAAAGGAAAACCCTTAAAAACCGTACAAAAACCCTAGGTACCTCAAAGAAACGCTAAACAAACAATAAAAAAACCCGGAAAAACTCTCGAAACTCTGAAAAACCCAATCGCCTTAAAAAAACGCCTAAAATACCTTCAAAACACCATCCAAATCTGGAAAACCACGAAAGTACCAAGAAGGAATGTTGTTTTGCAAGCGTGCACCGTGTATCGCTATTAGTAGTGTTGGGTATCGAGGACCTTTTGCCGATATTCGATATATATCGAATTTCAGGTACCCGATAATCGGTATATCGCTTCGATATATCGAAAACCAAATCAACGCGATATATCGCCAATATATCGTATTGCCAGTATGTCGAGGCATTAACAAAAAAAGGGAAATTTTCATTTTTTCCAACCACTGGCGCTTCGGTGGAAGCGATACGACACTGTTACTAGGACTGTACGGACACCCATTTTTTTGCGATATATATATCGCGATAATTTATGTTGGTCCCAATACAATATATCGAGGAATCTGCTCGATCGATATTCGATATATCGATTATCGAAATTATCGCGATATGAATTTACCCGATACCCAACACTACACCGCCAATCGCTATTAGCGTTGTGTACACTAATTCCGTCCAGCTTTTTTTTATTATTATTCTCCATTAGCGTAGTTCATTCTATTTTTTTCTGTATTCTATTTAGGGTTAATTTGTAGTTATCGTACAAAATGGAAGTTCGTCATCGTTTAATTAGTGTGGTGTACGGATAGTACGTGACCGTACGAAATTGTACCTTTTTAAAAAAAAAGGTACAATTCATTACTCATAATAGCCGCGGACGCATGAGAATGTGCGGTCTTTAAAAGGGGTTCAATCCGGTTCGTAAAAAATTACGTTCGCACATATTTGACCAAGAACCGCATGGTCAACAGTGTGAACGTCAAACATATTTGCATGTGAAAATTCATTTTTGCAGTAAATGAACGTAACTAAACGCAATGTCACGGCGGCGTATAACTGTAACTTTGATATATATAATTTTAACATCGAGTAGTTTCCTTGTACGCACTTATAGTTACTACTAATGCTATTTTGTGGTTATAGTTCATTTAGCGTAAATGTTTATTGTATTAAGTTGAAGATGGTCCCATTTAGTAAAAATGTGCATTGAAATATGGTGTCGAACACAAAATAAAGTATACGTTCATGTTAATACGGGGTTGATGTGCCAAAAAACCCTTAATTAAGGTTGTTATTCGAATTTAATAGAATAAAACAACAACAATTGGCGTTGGTGATATTTGGGTAGAGGAAACGCCAAATGCGGACAGTCCATAAAAAAAAAGATCCGTTTTTGGCGATTCACAACCAACCGTTTTTCCGTGGGATCTGAGCGACGTAATTTTGACAAATATATCATTTGTTCACGGCGAAGCAGGCGAACGCTCCGCCGCCTGCTCCACATTTCATCCATGGAGTCCATTTCAACAACCGCAAGCGCATTTTAATTCCCCTCCTCACGCCTCATCATATTGTTATTACTTCAAGCTAAGCCTTCTTCCCTCCCTATCAACCTAGCATTTCCTCATCCAATCATCCTGTCTCTTCCATATCTCCCTAAAATTATGGTGAATAGCGTTCTCTCTTCCGGTTTGCGTGTCCCTCACCTACGCCATATTCCTCAACTCCTTGTCTCCCCATATGTCTGCTCCACCTCCTCCCCCCCCATCCCCACTTTCTGCACACTCTACCTTTGCTGCAATCTCTTTATTTTTTCTTCGTCCTCTTTTGTTGCACACTCTTTATTTTCTCCTCTTCCACTCTCTCTTTCTCAGCGTGTCTAGCTTAAATTTTTAACATGTTCTCTACTTGTAATTTTATCCACTTCCCTTCTCCCCCTCCTCCTCTACCTCTCTTCTTTTGCCTCTTTCTCTCTCAATCTCCCTCTCCCCCTCTCCCTCTCTAAATTTGCTTCTCCCTATCCGTGAATCCCTCTCTCTCCCTATATTTTTATCCCTTTCCTTCCTTCCCATACTGAAGGAGCCTATCGCACTCTCTCAATGTGTCTCCTTTCTCCTCCCTCCCCCTTCTCCCCCCTTCAAATACTGCTCCCTCGCCCTCAATCTATTTCATTCCCTTTTCGTAGCTATCTCCAATTTGTTTTGCGTAAATGTTTTATTTTTTTGTACCTTTTGTTGTATTTTGTTTTATTTGTTTATTTTGCTGTCATTCGATTTATGTTGGTTGTGGTTGCTAATATGTCATTGATTCATTTTTTTTGTTTGTCTTATTTGCAGTTGTGACGTATGCAATATTCTTTCTACAAATGGAGATAACGAGCATACCATTAAGTTATAAAAGAAAAGTTTTTGAACGAGAGGGGGAAAGTAAAGAGGAGAGGAAAGATGGAGGCGAGGAAAAGAAGAGAGTAGGGGTGAGGGAGGAGAGGGGGGAAACAAAAAAGGAGAGATTTTAAAAGAGGGAGGGTAGGGGTTGCTTTGTTGTTTATTGAGTCTAGTTTTTTACTACACAAATGACAAAAACAAGTAGGTTATGGAGAAATCTAGTTAGGAATAATCTTATGTGTTTTTGTTGGGGTTGTACATTCGGTAATTTTCCGACATAGGATTTCGTTTGTTCAATTTTCAACTTTTTTATATATACATTTTCAACTTTTGTACAACTGTTATGTGCCTCGTGATAGCAATATAAAACAAAGGAATCGGTCGTTTATGGTTTTAATTCATGTTATCCATATTTTTGTTTATGTTTATTATTTGTGTTTTTTGTATTTTGTATCTTATATATTAGTTTTCTTTACGTTTCTAAAAAATGTTTTTTCTTGTTAAAAAGTTATGATCCGAGGTTATTCTTATAACGAGATTATAAAAAAAGGCATTTTAGGACCGAAATAAAAAAGAAAATGCAAAACAACAAAAATGAATTCTGATTTTTGTTTGTGATTTCGGTGGACCAAGCTTAACAGGAGAAGTGTATAATTTTTATACTATTAACGAATAAAAAAATAACTCCCGATAACATTTTATTTGTTTGAGCAAAGACTTCGCGTTATGCGCATAACACACAAGTAATTTATGGGATAGTACTTTTAATACGACTATGTATACCTTCTATCTATAGTAGAGTCAAAGTTGCATCATTCAGCCACGATATATTTTCGTCGCTGAATGGTAGAACTTAGTTTCCCATCAAAATTACCATTCACAGACGAGACGTTGTCGTCGTTGGATTATCGTGTCAAATTTTCGCACTTCAGCGATGAAACTGTGTCGTCGCTAAAATTGTTTGAAGTCAGGATTGACCTAGTAATGGACTATATTTTGCAACTCTGAGACCTCCATAGGACCTTAGAGTAAGCAGCTCACACGAAGCCTCTAGGATAACCCTGACCCCTTTGTCTTTCAGCACAAATAACTGACACCCTGGCAAACAAAAACTCTGACCACCTTCACCCCTATGAAGGCAAGACTCCCTTTAGTCGATAGCAAAAAGAAACTGTGAATTTTCTCCCCTGAGCAGTAAGTTATGGAGGGTCAAAGTTGACCTTTTGTACAGAAGCTCTCTGGGAGAGAGGGTCCTATCTACCAATTTTTTTCTAAGTCCTATCTCTCTCTAAAACTCTATCTACTGGTGTAAGGCACCAATCCTATAACACCGCCGTACACAAAAGTACAGTTGCCGATGTACATTATGTACGGATATTTAACGACATGGCCAAATGTCGACACATGTCATATCCGGATTCGGTCCCGTAATCCGCGGAGATGCCGCGATCCAACGTAATCGTGCCATGTGTCATCCGATGTGGCGATGACCACAAACCGTCGAAAATCTCTTCCGCGATCTCGGCTTTCTTTTCGGCCGTCTGATTGAATGCAGATTTCAATCGTAGCCGTCATAAATGTTTGTGCGGTATTTGTTTCGTTAAAGAAACAAAATGCTCGGTACTCTTTTTTTATCCATACCGAAATTCGTACGTTTTACATAACTAGATCTATGTATCGGTAAACATTCGTCGTTAAATAAATTTTCCTGCGTGGCAACATTTAAATAAATATCAAACCCAATAGTATGTATCGTAACGTCTAGACTTAACGGATAAGTCTACCGGCTGCCGGCGTCTTGACAGTCGGCAGGTACCAAGATCAATCCTGATTCCGACATGTCCTTTTAGCAAATAAACCTACCTATCCGTATATCAACTAATCTATTTCCCGTAAACCTCTGGATAGCCTAGGTAGTAATGGCTCTAGCTTCCTCTCCAACTTCTCAGTGACTGCAACAAGTGTGGGAGTTCGAGAGAGAAGTTAGAGGCAGACTGCCTCGACTTCTTTCTGTATTACAATTTAGACCTAGAAAATAATAAAATAACCAATGATTTCTATATATTTGTCGCCATCCGTGGAATTTAACATGTAACGAACAAAGCCGTAAACACATTGAAAATATCCGTGCTGAATTTGTGCCCTTCAGCGATGAGACTGTCTCCTCGCTACAACTGTCTGAATGCCAAAAATGACCTACCTTTGGACTGTATTTGTCGCCATCTGTGGAATGTAACGTGTAATCGACGAAGCCTTAAACAGATTGAAAACATCCGTAACATCCAAATTCATCAAAGTCTTTTTCCATACATCATTATCAATAACAAACTTCAAAACGAAGAGCAAATAAGGATACGATTATATTCAATTCATCAATGATACAATTTATCCGACATACTTTGACAAACGTTAAGTCATCGAAGTATTTTCCCATACATCATTTTCAGTAACAAACTTCAAAATGAAACACCAAAAAGGATATGATTATATTGAAATCATCAAAGATACAATTTTCCCGACATTATTTGACAAACGCTAAGTACAATTACCACACTAACCATCCAAAACTACTAATAATAAAGTATAAGAAATCAACACTAGTTCTATTATTTTATGCTTAACCTTGTCCCCCTCTTCACACACTACACCACTTCTCTATGAAAGGACTCAAAATCTTCGGTCTCCCATTCAGTATCCGTGTCATCGGGGACATCATCCTCCCGAGTGTCGGCATCTTGAATGCTTCCGACAAAATATCGTGCCACTATAGAGGGAATTGGTACCTCATCGCCTTCGAAATGGCACTGCCATTTCATGATGATGACTTGTAAATCCGGGGTGAGCATGCTCTCCTCCCATTTCCCGTCCTTCAACAACAATCCGCACTGAATCTTGTTGGAATTCAAGTATTTTCTAGGTCTAGAGATAGCAAAATAAAAAGCAAATAGTAGATATTGACAGCCTGCCTCTAACTCCTCACTCAAGTCCCCACACTTGTCGCAGTCACTGAAGACTGGAGGAGGAGTTAGCCATGGCTGCCTGTGCTGTCTAGAGAGAGACAGGCAGTTGTTCCATTGGGTTTTCTAAAAGGTAGTTTCACGGGCACGATTTGATCTTGGTACCTACCTGTGTCAAATTCGCAGTAACCGGTAACCTTATCCTAATAGTCTAGGTTATGGGATAGAATATATTTTGTATGATAGTTATATAAATAGTTACAATTCATTTAACGGGAACAATATCCATAATGCATAAAAACAGTTGTGTAAAGTACGACGTACGGTACGGCTACGAAATAAATACCGCGCATTTTGTTTGACGTCGGAAAGAATACCGCGCTAGTATTTATGACGGCCACGATTGAAATCCAGTTTCGATCGGACGGCCGCGAAAGATGCCGAGATCGCGGAGTAGGATTTTGGCGGTTTGCGATACCCACCACATCGAGTGACACGTGGCAAAGCTACATTGGATTGCGTCAACTCCGGGGATTACGGAAACGAATCCAGATATGACATGTGTCAACATTTTGGCCATGTCGTACTATGGCCGTACAGAAAGTACACCGGCACCCATACTTTTCTGTACGACAAAGTATTTTAATTGGTGCCATACTTCAGTAGATAGAATTTTAGAGGGAGATAGGACATAGAAAAATTTGACAGATAGGACCCTCTCTCCGAGAGAGCACCTTGTATAAATGGCTAACTTTGGGCAGCCATAATTATCAATTTAATCGACCATTTTCAGTGATTCTTTTTGCTGCAGACTCACGGGAGTCCACGCTAAACAAGGGTGTAGTCGGTCAGAGGTTTTGTTTGCCAGGGTGGCTGCATTTTTAAGGGAAAGTCAAAGTGGGTGAATGTGTCCAAATCTCATATTCTAACTTTGCATTCTGTGGTGGAACTCAGCACACAGAAAGTGTTATTTCACAGGGGTGAATCTACATTGGGGTTCTGACTGTCAAGGGGTCAGTCATTTGGGTTTATATCAAGTTTGAAGTCGGCACTATCTAGATTAGCTTCTTTGGATCTGCCTACTCTGAGGGCCAATGGAGGTCTCAGAGTTTCAAATCATAGCTTTACGTGCGTAACCCATTCTATACTTGTCCTTCATTGCGTTGACTTTGCAAATTGAATCGCCAGCCAACTTAAGGAAAAAAGCCTTCCCGAGCCCTAATAGCTTCCCGAAAAACCCTTGCTACTCGGAAGGGACCACGCATGCTTCTCGATCCAGTTCATCTTCCAATCCTCCCATTTTCGAGACCAAACCTCTTTAATCTTGGAAATCACGAAAGAATCAGCGGGTTGCACAAGGTGAGTCGCGCACTTAGGGAAAAAATGGAGAATCATCTTCTTAGCGAGTAATACTCGGTTTAACTCCTTAGAATTATTATGCGCCCCGCAATTTTCGAGGAAAATTATTTTCTCACGTCCATCACGCTCCTTGGTAAGACCTCGACTCTTCTATCCATTGCGAGAATACGGTTTTATCATTCCATCCTTTGGGGCCGGTTCGTTAGCAAACTCCTACAATCAGAAAAAATGGAGGATAAAGGGATGGAGTGAGTTACATCAAGGGAAAAAAGAAGTAAGGGAGAGGGGGGGGAGAAGAGGGAGAAATAGTGAGTGAGGGGGAAACTGACAAGGAGGAAGAAATAAATACCAATAGGAAACGGTAAAATATATATTTATGGAGAGGATTACATAAAGATTAGAGGAAAATAAGGGAGATGAACAAAATGTCAAGGATTTAAAATTGAATGAAACTTACCAGGTACATCGTCGGAAAGGCCCTTTATTAGGTAATTTTTAGCGCGATTCGTTAATATTAACATTGGAGCCTCTATTCGCGCGTTCACTCCCCCCGTGAGTCGTACCATCAATGTCATGGACTCTTAGCCGCCCGCAACGTCCGCGTATCTAACAACCTTGTCGCCGCGAAAGCCTAAAGTTTTCTTGTTGTCCATATTTACAATCAAAAGCGTCTCGTCCATGTTCTCCACCAAATCCTTGTTAAAAATACCTATGATCCACAATAAAAATAGAGAAACGCAAAAGAATACAAAACAAAAGTAAGTACAATGAAATGGGAAACAAAATACAAAACTTTATATGACAAGAAGCAAGAAATGGAAGGGAAATATGAAGCTTACCCGATTGGAATCCCTTTTTTAGTACGCCAATGTGATATGCCACGGATCTTTCAATGTATTCCTCCTTCTCCGGACTTAGTTGTAGTTTGCCCTTTTGAGCTCGGGCGATAATGCTATGCTTTTCAAAAAAGCGTTGAATCCAACGTCGAGTGATTTTTGGCTTGATCTTTTCACCATTGTCGTCGATAAAATTCCGGCGCACCCTCCTTTTTCATTTCGGCGATGATGTGATTTGCCATTTTTCCCACAATGACATTCGACATTTTTAATCCCGCCTTTTGGAATCGGAAGAATTCGTCCACTAGTTCTTCTTGAACGTTGACAACCCATGGTAACTCTTTCCTTCCCCTTCTCGGTTACGCTTTCGTTACCGCCATAGTTTTTTTTCCAAATCTCGCGGAAAATAAGGTGAGAGTAGTCTCCCTTATCCGTTTGAGTAGCGCCACCCTTTCTACCAACCACCGCCTCGCCTTTTGGTACTCTGCGATTGGAGTAAGGAAAGAAAAAAAAAGTAGTGACTGAATTATTATAAAGATGAATCCGATACATATGTTTCAACACACAACATAGATCTATTGGACGACGTTGTATAACCAGCGATCATAACGGTACAAGATGGTTACAGGGAACAATATGGCATGCACAAACACGCAATAAGAGGGGGATATAATCAATTTATAAATTATTCAATATGTCAAATTCAATTACAAACAATGGATAACAACGACATACAAATTAAACAACCAAGGGTAACTACATAAAGGTAAGGACAATGGGTAAAACTCTTACTTGTACAATACACCCCCAAAAAATGTTGCGAAAACTTCTTTACAGTCCTCGGGATGATCAGATCCTTTCCAATCACGTGACAATCGGCGATCATCCAATTGATTACCTGAAGTCGAGTAATCTTCGTTGAAACCTGCTGAACTTTTCGGATCGACATCCGGACGTTCCCGTATTTATCACACGGTGGGTCCGAATTTTTGGCAACAACGCCTTCCACGAGAGGGTCCACGTCGGGTGATCCCATTTTTTCGCTTGGTGGGTCGGGTCCTTAGGTTTCATTACTCAAATTCTATGGGTTCCATTTCCCCACAGAAATCGCAGACCTAAAGAAGCTTATCTCGATAGTGTTGACTCCAAGTTGACACAAACCCAAATGACTGACACCTTGATAGTCAGAACTCGTATAGAGCTCCACCCCTGTGAAAGAAGACTTTCTGTGTGCTCAGTTTAACCACAGAATGCAAAGCTCGAACATGTGTTTTGGACAATATTCCCCACTTTGACTTTCCCTTAGAATTTCCGCCACCCTGGCAAGAAAAAACTCTGACCGACTACACCCTTGTGTAGCTTGGACTCCCCTGAGTCTGCTGCAAAAAGAATCATTGAAAATGCTCCCCTGAGCAGTTAGTTATGGTTGGCCAAAGATGGCCTATAAATACAAAAGGTCACCTGGAGAGAGGCGCCTCAAACACGCTGAGTCCTTTAACGTCTACTCACAACTACTTACTACTCTACCCTCGGCCAATCAAAAGAGTGTATAGTACAAGAAGGTACAGTGGCCGATTGTATTTCTTGTACGGCCATCGTAGAACATGGCCTTCTAGTTGACACTTGTCAACATGGGAGCCATTGTTCTTCATCCCATCCTTTTCGGCGTCCAATGATGTGGCGCCACGTGGGACAGCGCGCCGCTATTACCGAAAGCCGCCAAAGTTTTATTCGATTTTGGCGGGGGCGACATTGTCCATCCGATCATGTATTTTACACGGTTAAATTCGCGTTGGCGAGCGTTGTTTGACTATGAAGGCGGTTCGTCAATTTTGGTCTGTTTAAGTGAAAGTGACGTTTGCGTGACACTTTAATTAATTGCCGAACCACAAATGCATATCGTTTCGTTCAAAGCATTAATGGTTAAGGCGTACATCTATAAAGTAACTCGTAGACCTAGGTTTAGGGCAACTTTTGGTAATTTATCAATCTGACTGTCTGTTTCTTTCTGACTATGGCGGCAACAATGGTAACTCTCTCCCTCTCTCTCTTCACTCTAGAGTCTAAATTAAGAAGTGAATATTAATTACTTCTTTTTAACATAGACAAATACAGACCTAGAAAATGCACACATTTTAACAAATACAATCCTTGTCCTCTTCAGCTAAGGGTGGTAATAAATCCGCCGTAGCGGTGTTTTTCGCCGTAAAAAACGTGGTAATATGGGAAGTAATAGGCCACCTATTACAAATAATAGAGCTGACTTTTTGGCCAAAAGACGATACAAAGCAAATAATAGAGAAGCAAAAGCCAAGGTAACCGAAGAATGCGAAAAGAAAGTGCCATTACCAAATAAAAATAAAATTGTTGGAAAAAAGGAGGGAAACCTTTCCCCATACTTTTGGTCTTCAAAATTTAAATTTTAATATTTTGCGTGTCAGCAAGCTGTCGAAATATTTTAGACGACACAAAGAAGGCGGGGAAGTTTCAAATTTTTTGTCAGTTTTGAGAGGGGGGGTATGCACGTGGTAAGCGACCGACGATTTTCATGAAAGAGCCATGGTAACTGCCTGCTTCTAATTGTATCTACGGATCAACTTTCGAATGACAACGGGTGTGACAGGTGCTTGGTGTCACATCATGCAGGGGCCGTAATGTTTGCGCGGATATAAAATTGTCCACGTGTAAATTTGGGCGACCAATCACGAAATGCTTGAGATGAGGTGGTTGTTGAGATTGTACAGTTGGGACAAATTTAGAATAAGAGTTTACTCTAATACGTCATAACATTAACGCTAATATCGGTCACAAGTTGGGGAGACAAACGGAAGTGCATCCATTTTAGAATTAACACACATAGTAGCATGAATTCACTCTACTAAAACAAAACGTCGCGACATTATTAGAGTAGGGAACCCTTATTAACGTACAGTATCGAGGTAAAACGGACAAGCGACCAACCGTTGAAACAACAAGCGTTGCGTAAACGTTACATCCGTACAAATTCCACTTTGTACGACTGTATCAAAATTGTATACTTAACGGCGAATAGCTGACGCTTAACTGTGGTGAAATAATCTGACATGTACATTGGAATGATTTACACTGTTACGTGACGGCGTACGATTTGAATTAAATTGTACGGGTACTTTTATTACTGTAAGCAGGTTTGCAACCGACATTTCTTTTTGTCAAAGACCCAAATTAGCATTAGTAAACAATTAGAATCATAGTTCAAAAGTAGGTGAAAGTAGGCCCATACAGTATGCCTATTGCATGTAAAACATACAATATGCCCTTAAGACCCATATTGTATTGGTCGAAAAATGAAAAAAAAGGTTAAGAGGGTTGAGTTGCACATCGATCGATAGAGAATTAAACGGCATGTCTAAATTTTGAAAAAAAATAGGACAAAAAATATTTTTTCTGTGAATTTTGAGGTGTTTTTTATTTCAACCGTCAGATTTGGACGATCGGACGGTCGCTGATCAAAGTAGCGATCTTAAGAAGATCACATGAAAAGCCCATAACACAACTTACGATAGGACAATTTGTCATATTAGCGTCTGCAATTTTGAAGGCCACACTAAATAAAGCCTCAGATTGACCAACCAGGTTGCCCGTCCGCGTTTTTTTTTTTTTTCTGGGTTTTCTTTCCGGCGGAATGTCATCCTACGCCGCGTCAGTTCGCTAAGAAAAATCGTCAGGTGGCGTGAGCTGTATTATGATCATACGTCATATTCGTACGATCGTACAAGAGTGTCCGCAACGCACACCCATACAATATGCCTACTCTACGCGAGTTTAGTGCCAAGTTTTGTGCGCCTACCAAAGGCCTACCATAAAAACGCCTACTTTTGAACTATGATTAGAATGTATGTTTTTTTTTTTAAATCTGAAATTCTTATTTAGCGTACACCACTGTATTTGGTTGTATACGACTATACGCTAAAGAAACTTCTACGCTAATAGCGATTGGCAGTGTAGTGGAGGACAGATAAAATACGCGCGCGCAAATGAAGCAACGTCTCTTTTTTTTCCGTACATATTTTTGTACAGTGTGAAACGTACGAAATCTATGAAATTTACGAAACAAGTTAATACTACGTAGTTTTCGTAAAAAATGTCTCAATCCGTACGAATTGTAATTGTTTTTCCGGAAAAACAATTTGAGATCTGCAACTTTGCACGGTTCACCTTGTCGGCGTGGTGTCAGCGACCTCTGTAGAAATCTAATGTACGGCCTGTGTATAATGTGGCCGTTCACTTGTCGGTTTTACAGGTGTGCCACGGTGGATGTCAGCAGCCGTCATCCGAATATTGACGGGAAAAGGTGGACAAGCTTGCAGGGTGCAGACGGAGAAAATGACCTCAAAATTGTGAAGTTCGTGTGCGGTTTACTACAGTACAGTACTTTACTTTTTAGCGGGCGTTCACCTCAGTTGAGGGCGTCCACATAAGTGGGTCCACGCTGTATGAAATGTCGTCGTCACCATGTCACGTGGCATACCTCGTCAAAAAATATACTTCCCAGCCGCATCAGCGGCTTACCGGCCGTCGCTAAGAATCCAGTATTTTTGACTGCTTGGGTGAACACCCCAGTGGGTGACCCTCGAAGGGTTCAATTTTGCATGTCCAGATAACAAGCATAGAGTACGGTACGGTAAAGTACGAGTCAATACCGTTTTGACAGTACGGTCCTGCCCGCAGGCTCCAGTGGGTGCCCGAGCCCTCGAACTCCGAATTCTGAGAGCATCCGGAAACGCCTGCCTCTCGTCAATGTCACAGTACAGACTGTGACAGACTGTCACTCCGCTGCGCTGCTTCTCCCGTATGCGCCCCTGCTGTTCCTTTGCTGCTCGCTCTTGCTTGCCCTAATCTGCTCTCTGAAGCTCACTTGCCACGTCAGCTTTTCCGTGTCATGCTGCAATTCCCTGCTAAGAGAAGTGATGCGCTGGCTTGCTTTGCAAGCAGGGGACAACACTGAGGGAGCAGGGCGAGAGAGATTCGTCGAGTCAGGAAAGATATAGAGGGAGAAAAGTGTGGCTATGGCGTTAGGGCTGTTGCCCGGAACTGCTGTATTGCGTATTTTATTTTATTTATTTGCCGTCTGCGCAGCAAGAGGCAGCTATGGCCAGGAAGGAGAAAGAGCAGAGGGAGAGACACGGAACAATGTTGGTATGGACTCTGGTGCGAAGACAAGAGATCGGTTTGGAAATGCTCTTTGGGAGGCAGCTGTGGAGAGAGAGGCTTGGAAGGAGAAGGTAGAGTTAAACCAGCCAGTTAAGGATACTTTACCGACAGAAGGAGGTAAGGGGAAAACTGTGAAGGCAAAGAAGGTAAAAAGAGAAGAGAGTAATCACGAGCACACACTTGTACGGCCAGACGATCCCAAGTCACATGAGTTTGACGATGTGGATTCGTGGTTTTTTAGAAGAGCTCGGAAGGCAGAGAGGATTCGGAGAATGAAAGGGAAGGAGGTTGGGCCAAGGAAGGTGGCTTTTATGTTTTTGACACGTGGACCAATGCCATTGGATGCAGTGTGGGAACGCTTTTTCAGAGTAAGTTTCTCGAGAAAATGTGATGGAAAGCTGTGACCCTAAATGTCTGTTTGTGGATGGTGTAAAGTGGGGGAGAGACACAGGTTTGTGTGCCACTTTTTGTGAGTGATATCGAGCCCGAGGGCTGGAATGAGGCTGAGAAGCTGGGTGGCATTTTTGCTTTTAAGAAAGACCCTCTTAGTTAAAGATTCGACCTTTTTTATGGCTATTTTCTTTGCATTCACTTTCTCATTGCATGTACGGAGCCCATTAGTGTAAACCCGATTTTGTTTTGGTTAACCTATCGAGAGTCCTCTTAAAAGAGTAAGTTAGATAAATGTGGGAAGGAGCAAGGTCACATTAGAAATTGATCATAATGCAAGATTCTTGAAGGGAACTTAGAAGATAGTTTGAGTGATGCATGTATTTGCGGTGGCAGGGTTTTGAAGAGTTGTACTCTGTCTACCTCTTAGCGCCGCCCGGTTTCGAGTATAATGCCAGCACAACTGGAGCACCGGTATTCTATGGCCGTCAAATTACTCCCTCATTTAAGGTGGGTCTTTGATGAGGAAGCTTGTTTTCAAGTCACTGCCTCAATAACTGCACGTTAATTTTCACAAGGTAGTCAAAAAGTATTATATTTTAGTACGGCATGGATGGGTTCTAAAGGCTCGTAGCCTGCTGTTGAGGCTGTATGACCTTTCTTCCAACAAAATAAAATGGAAGTTACTAAACGTTCTGATAAACACTTCAAGTCATCTGTGGATTGGAAATGTCTATGTGAAGAAAAGTGTTCAGAAGATTAAGGATTTTCATGTGGAATTTGTTAAGCGTAACATTCCTTTAGACTATAGATGCCATCACAAATCTCTGATTCACGACTGGATTTCATGTGGATTGAAAGCCTGATGGAAAAGTTCAGTATGGTAGTCAAATATGTAATCAACAGAAAATGTAACTTTGTAACTTATTGTTCCTGTACCCACTGTTTTCACAATTTGACATCGGCTACATTCTGGTTTGGGTAATTATAATGTATCATGTTAATCTGAAATATTATGGTTTAGGTTTCTGATTTTACACATTCGGAAATGTCCTGTGAAGTTCTCGACAGTACATTAACGTGCATTCACTTTTTCAGAGGAGCAGAGAGGGACTGTTAGAGAGGGCAGGGGTGTCAGGATAAGTTTTCATGAGCATGTATCAATCGATCTCAGCCAACTGATTGTTGGCATTAATTGGTTG
The DNA here is from genome assembly GCA_037447655.1 of Zygnema cylindricum. Lineage (NCBI taxonomy): Eukaryota > Viridiplantae > Streptophyta > Zygnematophyceae > Zygnematales > Zygnemataceae > Zygnema > Zygnema cylindricum. The sequence goes on along the minus strand of JBBHKE010000089.1, from coordinate 207,559 downwards.
ACTGCTGGTTTTAGCTGACTGATGGCTGACAGTAACAATGCTTTTAACGAACTCGTTGTTGTTTTCAACCGACTATCATTGGCTGCCAGGTGTCATGGGCTGGCCATGGAGTCCTGCGTGCTGAGAGACGATTGATTGCAGCAGCATTAACAGAACCGCGGAATTACATGTTTGTTCTGCTGTCTGATTCGTGAGTTCAATGGAACTCTTTCTCTCTTTCTCCCTTTATATATATATGTGTATATCTCCCTTTCTCTCTTCTCCCTCCTCCCTTCACTCCCTCCCTCATCCCCTCCCCTCCCTCTCCCTGTAAATTTGCTTTTTCACTAGTTTTTTGGTTGAGGGAAAAGCGAAGATAGAAATAAACTACGATGGCTGTTTGTCTTCCTGTTGAAACCCTCTTAGTTTCTGTGTTTTAAGATGGCGGTTATTGTTGGTAAGACCTCACCTTTTTGAGCCCGCCTGTCATGACTATGTCAATGAAATTACATTACGGCAAATCAGACCAATATGCTGATGATCGTTTGTTTTTGCGGGTATCTATGGCTACGGTATAAGTGGCACGTTTTTCTTCGAAAAGCACAAAACAATGACTACTGTGGATTATTTTCGATTTGCAGTAACTATCAGAAAATATGCAAATCAGCACGATTTTTTTTTTTCGTCAAAAGTGAAGAGTTCTAACAGTAGGGCTATCTCTTTTGTGTTGTCTTTGAAGGCAGATGTTCTCCTCTTTGGAATTTGACATATATTCATCGCTATCTCACGAGGTCTCGGAACAGCTATGTGGCCAGGTACTGTCTTAAACCAGAAAAAAAAAGAAAAAAAATGAAAATACATTAGGAAAAACCTTGGTCTGTGTTCCTGCTTAGATACCCTGGACTTTGCTGCTGTCAGCCAAAGAAAGTTAAATAAATTTCATGTATATATGGGAAATTGGGATCTCAGCATAGGCACGCCGTTCCGTTGGACTAAGCGATATGAGCCGGATATTCCTCTGCTCAGTTGGCGGAAAGGCTCCCAGGTGAGGATTCCTGCAATGGAGGGGTAATAGTGTGGTCCAGTGGCTGGTTGCTGTGTGCCTATGTTTGAAAATTATGAAGTGTATTAATTAAACATGCTATGCACATTAAGTTATATGTACCATAATCTATTCTTTACTTACCATGTTGACAGTTACAGTAGGGAGTCACAGAATCACGTCTACAGATCTATGTTAGATCAGATTTTTAATGCGTATGGACTTGCAGTTTAGGTGTGGATTGGATTTAGGAAGTACTAGTTTTTCCGTCATTGTAGTTTCAGTATCAATCGCCTGATGGACGGTCAAGAAATATGTATTTTCAAACCGCAATATGTTAACTTTATGAAGAGTAATCATGTCAACGTAGGCTTGTTCCCGAATTATGATTGGGCCACATCCATTTTATGGTAGACTTGTACTTTTTGCTCTCAGTTTAGTTGTAAATGATCGTATTTGACGCTTTTTTCAGTCGAACTGAAAATAGAATTAGAACAGTCATATGTTAAAACATAGACGTGTGCACAAGAACTGGTGTGAAGTAAACATGGTGAGTGTTTGCTGCAGTGGTTTGCCATCATCCGGGACCACGCTTTGGAGGTGATCAACGACACCAACATTTATGACACCATTGTCATGAGATCCACCCACTATGTATGTGAGAAGATAACTCTGCTGCTGTTGCTGTTTGCACCGAGTTCTGGTTTCGTAGATGTTTCACAGGGAGACTGCTGTTCCACGGAGGTTTTATTGTTCCGTTCTGAATTGCGATAGCTCGGCTGGTGTTTGGAGGGCTTGCAGATTATGAATGAACACTACGTTCAAACGCTTTTAGGTGTAAGTCCCTCCAAAACTCTCTCTCTCTCTCTCTCTCTCTCTCTCTCTCTCTCTCTCTCTCTCTCTCTCTCTCTCTCTCTCCCCCTCCCTCCCTCCCCCCCTCCCTCTCTCTCCCTCTCCTCCCTCCCTCTCTCTCCCTCTCCTCCCTTTTCCTCTCTTCTCTTCTCCCTCTCCCTCTCCCACCCCCCGGCCCTCCATATTTTTCTTCCTTTCCGCCCCCTTCTCTCTTTGTGATCTCTTAGGTTGAGGCTTAGAATGTGAAAATACACTTGCGCAAAAGCCAGAGCACAGACCTATGGAAGTGGCACAATAGCAAAAGTAGTCTGAGGCAGTATGCACTAAGATGTATAAAGAGGCCTTCTCCCTCCTTTCTTCTTCTCTCCCTCGTCCTCTTTCAGGGACGATAATTATTAGGGGCTAATAGACACAGCCGGGATGCTCAAGTATGGAGGCGGTCCCTCCATATAGCATCAAGTAACATGGTTAGAGTTCTCCCTGTCACTAAATAATTTTATTTTGCTTGAAAAAATCAAGCAAATTAGTGCTGCGACCAACTTCAATTCGAGTGCCCAGTGAAATTTTGCCGTTCAAGCATGCCAGAGATACTTTTGCTCGGCAAAAATGTTAGGCGAGTTGCTTCTCCAATGACAACCAGCTGCAACTAATTCATTCCGTTTTCATATTCGATATGTTTTGTCCAAAAACCTAAATTTACTGTTCGTTCCTTTTCGCTATTCAGTACATGCTGAAGAAATTACGATTTTAGCCATCAGATTGAAAATTTTGAGTATGGCCAAGGTGATTCTAACGATATACTCGCAATCTACTCGGTGTGTTAGACAACTGCATTCAAATGACTGTATAAACTTATGTTTATATTTGGTAACCTTTGTATTTGGATTTGGATTGTCTTTTATGTCATGTTCTCTTGGTCTGTACTACAGGTGCAGACGCTTTAAGGTGCTGAATCTGTATAGATAATTTAGGTGTAAACGCTGGATCAGATCTGTACGGGCATTACAAGTACTCGATTGAAAGCTTAAGTGACCATGGAAACGGTAAAATTTGGTTTCCAGCAAAAAGGGTTAATAGTTTTAGTGTTGTATGTCAAATAAATTCAGAGTCGATATATTACGATGTCAGTATTTATCGATACCGAGACCTTGAAGATTCAATATTTCTCTAGTTTGCCGCTAAATATCAATATCGCGATAACTGGCGATAATCCACGGATAAATTTACGGTAATTTGTATGTAAATGTTTTCCAAACAGAAAACACATCTCGCCAAATCTTCACCGAACACCGTGATTGGCCAGAAATTTGGGTAAAAAGACTGAAAAATAATGATCAAGGTACAGTATTAAATAGTTAGTACAAATTCATTACAGTACGGTACAGTGTAGCACTGAGAAAAAACTTTAGCTTGGGAAAAACATGGCTGAATAATACAGAAATAACGGTATGGATACTGATGATATCCTGATATCGATATCGATATATCACGATAATCGGCGATATCTGTTGGTATCCATTGTCGACACCCCTGAAAAAAGTACACATTGTTTTGTGTTTGATATACAACACTAGATATTTTTACCGATGATTTCGGGTACATCGTCATGCCGTCCTATTTCGATGTACTTCGCCACACAAAATCGAAAACCGACGTTTCCGCTTCAATATGCAACAACCCTTCTGTCGTGCTTTAATATATGAAATTGGCAACACGTTTTCAGTGCTGATGCAGCATTTGATTTTCCTATTCGGTGATAGGAAGCTGAACACCTCGACTCCCAGATTGGAAGGCAAATCTTGGTGCTTTTAATGGTGAAACATTGTCCTGGAATGATTGATTTCCTCACTATTTGCATCAACAGTGTGGGGAAATTGTAACATAATCCTGCAATCTTGTGGTGAAGGAGACCTGGTCAGTAGGAGATTATCCAGTTAGTTTTAAAGGCATTGTGTCTTCTGAAGATGCTTGGCAACCATTTTTTTTCTGGTTCTTGATGCTAGGGTGTTATTGTCGTCAGACAAAAAGATCCGCCCCCCTAGCAAAACGATGTGACTGCCGAACGGAAATATACATTCACGCCTTGCCAGAACTGGCGTATTGAAGATAGTTGCTCTTTGTTGAACTAAAATATTATTGGAAGGGAAATCGCAAATTTTTTGTACCAAGACCTTTTCCCGTACAGATTTTGGACCGTTTTACATGGCATATCACCCCTGTTGTTGTGTAGAGTGAGGGAAGTAGGATCAGTGTTCATTTGAATGGTGGACTCTCTGATCCAATCACAGTATTGAGTATTCATTCGCTATTCTCAGTCTCTTTCGTTCTTGTTGATTTTGATACCTTATGCTCAAGTTATTGAAATTTCTCCTCTTTCCAAAAAAAATGTTGGATAATCACTCTTAGTTTAATATGTAAACCATGATGATATTTGATTTCACGTTGGGAACTTTAAGACTTTTAATAAAATATCATACTGTGTGTGCGTGTGTGTGTGTGTGTTCCGTTGGGTAAGCAGATGAAGGATCCTGATCGAGTGGAAAACCGTCCGGTGACGTATGTTGAATGGCGTCCCGAAAACTTTCTGCATCCACATACATTTGTGGCCGATGATCTGAGAAGGGACAAATTTAGTGTGATCCGAAGCTTGAATGCGACAACTCCCGTAAAGTTTGAAGTTCATCCGGGATGGAACCGTTCGGCCCAATGCACTATCAACAGAAGGCCACGGCATTGCTTCCTATTTGCGCGAAAATTCAGTAGTCAGACACGGCATCGACTACTGTATTTGACCGAGAGGATATTTTTTAGCTAGGGTTTTATTTTTCCGGTAGGGTTGTCGTTGTTTTCATGTATTTGGTCAAATAAATTTTCTTCCATTGTATCTAGCCCATGTGACTTTTTTTCACTGGGTTTGGACAACGATCGTCCGAGTTTCATCAGGTTTAGACAACGAAGATTGACAACAGGAATCACAAGGGAGATAGTATGTGAATTATTCTTTGTCGAGTTCGAAGCTTTTCTATTTTACTTTCGAGTTACTCTTCCCAGTAGATATAAACTGGCTGTAGATCAAACAGATTGGACAGCGTAAGTAGAAATGTATGGATTTTTTTTGTTCCTGGATTTTAGTTTCCGGTTTCGTGCAATTTCTGTATGGATTTGTGCATCCGTGTGTTTAATTTGTAACTAGGGTTATTGTTGAGGCTGGGGTGGATCATTCCCATCGCCAAATTTGTCTATGGAAAAGACTTTATTAAGAAAGCACGCCGGTAAACCATGTGAGTACATAAAAATAGAAAAAAGAAAGGCAAAATCGGAAGTGAAAAACCGAATGGGGGTGGGAAGTAAACTTAAAGGAAAAACAGTGCGAAAGAAACTAACTCACAAACTAGGGGCAGCTACCATCAAAAGGTGGCATTTCCAATACTTTTCGCACATTAAGACCTATGATTTGATCATTTAGGAAAGTGAGTGTGTTGAAAATGAATTGGAAACAGGGATGAGATCAGGCTGTGCTAACTTGTGAATGTGTCTCTCTATGTGCAAAGAGGACACTTGTTGTACTTGATGTCACTATTTTCTTCTTCCTGTCCAGGAGCCTGATTTTACTTCGTCGCGGTCAATAATTGGATAGTTTTGAAATAATGAAATAATGTTGAATGGTTATTTAATACAATCTCTACTTCTGGTAGTCATTGGCATTTTGGCAGATTCATGTAAATCTGTTCAAAAATGTGTGTTTTCATGTGTAAGAGTGACAACTTTGATTGACATTCTAGGAACGTTTACAGCCACATGAAAGAAATAGACGTCATTGTGTGCATAAAAAGTTCTCCGCATGGTGTCAGTTCCGTCGTACGGAAACATATTTATCTCCTGAATCACTATCCTCTTAAGTATTCCTCCGTTATCAATGAAGAGAGAATGCAAAAAATCTCAAATCTCCCAACTTCTAGTAAAATCAATCACCTTCTCTAATTCCTCTTCACAGATCGAGGAGTGCAATACTAAAAAGCCATTGTTCTTTCTTAAACTATATACATATATATATAACATCCTCACCAATGTATGTGTTTAACAACTTAAGAAACATGAAAAAACACTAAGTTCAAGGTGACAGCTGGAGATCAGACAAATGGACCATTATACGAGGGAGGGGGAGGGGGAGGGAGAGGGAGAGGGAGGGGGAGAGGGAGAGGGAGAGGGAGAGCTCTCTCCAATTTGAGTTATTTAGTCTGATAAGGATGGTTGGTGCATTGGAGAGCCACCGCATCCTTCCATCACCTGGATTTGTCTTTACTTGGAAGGCGTTTTCCAAACTGCTTGTTTACTTTACCTTACTATTTCTAACTATGGTACAAGATCATTTCAATCTTTTGGAACACCTTCGAGAAATCCACCTCTAGGGGATAATCGTGAGGTTTTGGTCTCATCATTGAGCATATGAGGGTTTTTTAAATGGGGGTTTGTATTTCTTTTTAATCAAGTTCGTTTTAAGGCTTTGTTAGTTTTTTTTCATTTGTGGGATGTGCAGTAGGTTGTATTTATATATTTTTTGCAAGGCTTTCCAACGTCACCTAGTATTGTTTCGTGGGAGTTTTGCTTTTTTCTTCCATTTCTGGGTTTGTTCCCTTTTGCTTTTTGGGTTTTGGGTGCGCGTTTCTTCACTCCTTTTGTTTGTCTTGGTCACCTTATCCTTCGCGCTTACATAGGATCAACGGTTTTTTGTAAAGTTTGTCATATTTTTCTTAGCCCCCAATGACTTTCAACCAACCACATTGTAACAATATTAATTCCTAACTCTTTAGATTGCAATCCAGAATCAACACGCATGGTCCATAGTGAACTACGACGTACTGTTATTAGCGTCAATGTGTTTATGGCCACTTTATCAACTGTTTCTGTGCAACATTGTTGTATTAGGGTGGACCCCCGTCAGCGAAAAAGTGGGGTTGTTTACTTGACGCCGTACGTTTTCGTACAAGTTTCGTACCATTTTTTTTTGAAGGGGAAACAAATTTACTGGAGTTCTGTCAAGATTCTCTAAGCGTATGGGCATAAAGCTTGATCATTGGGTTTTGCTTCAGAGCAATCGCGCCAACCATCAAGAGTGTGGATAATGTCCTTGCAAAAACATTATCCACACTCTGGACAATTAGTACACTTGTAAGAGCAACAAATATCCACGACGAACGCAATGACAACCCTACACGTCATACAAGCCATGTGGCTTCCACCATGGTGCCACTGAAAGTATTCTCTCGCACTCTTCTATCATACATTGACCTCCAAAGTTTGCCACGCCTCTCTGCTAATCCGTGAATACTCGTGCAGTCCCCCGCAGACGTCAATTGGATGCCTCGATATTTTCACCGTTGTGAAGACCGTAAGCTTTAATCAAAGAATTTGGGGACTTGTAGGTTTCAAACATTCAGTAGGATAAGTTATAAATAACTAAAATCACACTAACAAAATCCAACTCTGCAGCAAAATGACTCCTAGTTTCAATAATTCTTGCACTCAGGAGACCCAGTTTCCTTGAAAGAACCAATTCCAAAAATTGTATCATTTGCCAAGACTTGAATCCAAGAATTCAGATAGGCAGGCATAAGATCACCTGACAGATTTCTGTGAATGCTTCTATCACATAATCTATAGCTGATTAAATAGCCAACCATTGGGCGCCACATCCATATAATGACCGGCATGCAGTTCTGTCAAACACATTTATCTAAACTTAAAATTGGTTGGAAGCAAATTAAGATGGCAGTCAACGCTTTTTAAATCCTCAGACAAATCAAATATCATCATATCGCAGTAACATTCTGATAACACGATACTCGACGGGTTTTGCAATATCATGGAAAATTGCAGACCTACTTCATCTCCCGCATCTGAATAATATTTTTTCTCACGATACGCACCACTGATACTACAACAACAGCAGAAATAACACCAACTTCACACAGCAATCTCCAACAAAACCACAACCTCTTGCCCCCCAGACATTTAACTACAGCAAAGAGTGATTTCACAAGTAAGTGGGATAGAAAAAAAAAAATCAGACTGGTCTCTATGAAAGAGACCAAGTATAATTCACACACCTTTCAAATCAAATTATCTCCAAGTTCACAGAAGCTGTGATGAAAACTGCAACAGAATCTACTATGTCAATTTTTTGTATGAACGGCTCAAGTATCAATTGACCATTTTCTGACACCGGACCATGTAAGCTACTGGGAAGTTATCATTGTTTCTACTAAGGTGAGAAGTTGAACTGTAGCCAACTTATGTCATTATTTTCAGAAATCTGGTCCTTTGACATACATCTCAACCACAAATACTCCGCAATGCAGGGCGTCACAACTTATGCTTGACATGAAAATTCATAAAAAACTAAATAACAGAGCCATACATCAAGGGCACTCCGTACATGGCATATCTTGCAAGCTCACTTCTAACATCATTTACTAGAAGCTAACAGACCCGCCATGTACGAATCACAGGTGTCCTATACATATGGATCTCTTCATTGCAGCTCGGAACAAATAACAAGTGTGGATAGACTATCGGCATTGCTCAGACATAACAAACACTAATAGCTCAAATACTGTAGATACACTTGAACTGAGAAGACACATAAAATCGAAAACAAAAACCAGCCAAAAAAACAAGGCTAGATCATGACAAATCCCAGTCCAACAAATATGAAGTTGTAAAAGTTTAAAATCGGGTGCCAAAAAGGTAATACCAAACAGAGAGAACGGGAAGGCCAAGGGTGGGGGGAAGGCGGGGCTCCTCACCTTGACAGTTTAGTATTCTCCTTCTCAATCATATTCAATTTCGCCTTAAGACCCTTAGTTTCCTGACTTGAAATAGCTTCCCTTTGTTCTTCCTTTTCTGCCGCCCTTTTCAATTCTATATCCACCCTTTCTTTTTCCCTTCTCATATCCTCAAAACGATTTCTCGCAGATTCCTCTGCAGATTTCAGTTCCGTTATCCGTGTTTCCAAGATGCCTATCTGTTCCCTCTCTACTCCCAAACTCCTTCCCTCAGCTTCCAGCTTTTGCAATTCACTTTCAAATTTCTGGGCCTTTTCCTTGGCCCCTAGCAACTCCGTCTCCAACCTCTTCTCTCTCTCTCTCCTTTCTTCTTCTTCTCTAGCTGCTATACTCTGGTTCCTCTCCAAACTCATTCTTGCCTCGAACTCTTCTGCTGCCTTTTTCTCAGCCCCTCTCTTCCACATAAGGAGCTCATTTTTTTCCTTCTCTAAACTTTCATTACTCTCCTCCAGCAACTTCACTTTTGACCTTAACTCCTCTTCATTTTTCTCAAACTTTGCCACCTTCTCTTGTGCCTGTCTGTGCCTTTCTTCACTCTCTCCCTCCGCAGCTTCTGCTTTCCTAACTGCTTCTTGCAGAGAAAAGTGACTTTTTGTCTCTTTCTGCGGTCATTTTCTTGCTGCCTGTCTGCCTTTCGGTTTCAGGAGCTTGAAAATGTGTAACACAAGGGTTCGTTTTATTGGACAGACTTTCCATGACTTACTTTTACTATCCAGCACGTGTCAGTTTGTCTTTTGTGCCAAAATTCGGTGAATCTGGCTCACAACTGGCTCACAACTTGCCACCTGTCCTTAGAATTAGGTTTTTTAGGACAGCAGCAAAGGTGATTAGCGATGCTTGTTTTCGAATTTCCCATAAATTTTATCAAGTTTTGCATGAATTTTACATAGTTTTAATACGTTTTTATTGTTTTTTGTTTTTTTTGTTTCTGTATATATTATTTTTTCAGGAACAGGTAAAGGCAGCTGCGATTTTAGACGAAAACTAACCGATGGAAAACAAAATGGCAACCATAGGTTGGTTGAAATTGTACATTTTACAGTAAAAATCATTTGGTTTTTAGTTGAAATTCAACTTTTCTTAGTTGAAATTGTACATTTTTTAGTTTAGCTGAAATTGTACAAAGTACAGCTGTCAGTCAGAAAAGAGTTATTTGATAGCTAAGTAAACAAAATGGATAAATGTTTGAACGTTTAATCAGAATGAAGCCCGAAATAAAACTCAAAATACAGCTGTAAAAAGTGGAACTTAAACGCGCTCTTTTACTGCAATACATATTTTTGTTAGTCTCCACAGCACTTAGACAGCACTTATTTCTTCCCTCTGCCTCTCCCTCCACCTTTCCTACTTACTCTCCCTCTCCCTCGCCCTCTCCTTACTCCTCTCCCTACTCCTCTCCCTTTCCCTCACCCTCTCCTCTCTTCTCCCTTTCCCTCTCCTTGTCTCTCTCCCGTTCCCTCTCCCTGTCCCTCTCTCATTCCCTCTCGTTCCCTCTCCCTCTCCTCTCCTCGCCCTTTCCTCTCCCTCTCTGTCTCCCTTTCCTTTCCCTCTCCCTCTTCCTTTCCCTCTCCTTCTTCCTCTCCATGGAAACAGAAAGGGAGAAAGAAGGATAGTGGCGGCTATCCTTTCCCTCTCCCTCTTCCTTTCCTTCTTACTCTCCCTCTCCCTGTCCCTCTCCCTCTCCTTCTTCCTCTCCCTGGAAATAAAAAGGGAGAAAGAAGGATAGTGGCGGCTATCCTTTCCCTCTCTCTTCACCTTTCCTTCTTACTCTCCCTCTCCCCTGTCCACTCCCTCTCCCTCTCCCTCTCCCTACCCCTCCTCTCCCTTTCTCTCACCCTCTCCTATCCTCTCCCTTTTCCTCTCCCTCTCCCTTTCTATTTCTGTCCCCCTTATTAATTTTACCTTCTTGGTTGTTTTTCGGTTTCTGGTCCGAGGAGAGCAAATGGAAGGCGTTGGAGGAGGATGTTCTTCGCAGAAACAAAGAGGAGAGGCCCGTTTTCATTGGAATCTCGAGGTACGTTTTAATTTGCCGCTCTTCTGCTCCCGGAGGTTATTTCCAAACTTTAGTTCTTGTTAATTTCTCTCTCTCTCTCTTTTTTGGAGTTTTTATTATTTACTCAAATTCTATTTTCTTTTGTATTACTTGTCTAATTATCATTTATTTTCTTCTAATATTTTTTTTTTGCAAATTCTCCTTTCTCGTCTCTGAAAAGAAGTGTCAACAATTCTGAGCCTGAGTGATTCTTGGGTGGATGGTTGATTCAGGTGGACTATGTTTGTATTCGCTGTCGGTTTGTCGACAGAGTTCGACACAAGTGTTGACTTTTCTGATAGATGGAAAATTGTCGTCTCCAACCTAGGAATCGCAGAGTTCGCACTTAGTTTGTGGGAATATGGTATCTATCCCGAGTTAGAAACTACACATCTTCAAACTGAAGATGTCGAAATTCTATGTCTTGCTGAAATTTTAACTAGCGACCGCCGTAAGCTTTGTGATAAGAAAAATTAGTTTGGAATTGGGAAAGCCCAGCCAAAAAATCCTTTAACTGGCTGAAGCCAATGTAGAAGTCAACCAAGGATCTACTAGACAACTTGTGATGCCGACTCCTTTTTGTGAGGCATGAAAAGCTGTTACTTGCCACCTGAAAGTACTAGGAGAGGAGTCAGAGAATAGTCAGAGAATAGTGCAGAATATACAGAGAAGTTCAGGCGTGACAAACTTTTCTCATAAAAGTAACTTTAAAAATTGTTGTTGTGACATGTTGTTTGATGTGGAATAAATACTTATTTCATGGTTTTTATCAAGTTTTCCAACTTGGTTTGTCCAGCTACTCTGTTCATTTGGTTTCCCCTTTGAATTAGTTTGCAATAGGGTGTTGCACCGTTGGAAAAGTTTTGCCAATTTGTAGTTTGTGAAAGGTTTGGGTTGCACAAATTACTGTGGAAGTCTACGATATGTAACGTTGGACCGGTAAAGACTCTTGCTTTAGTTCTGATTCTTTTTCTGAATGTGATGCAGGATAAATTAAAAAGCAAGATGGTAAACCATCTGAGTCTGAGGGTACAAAAGGGGTGGCATGGCCGAAACTGAAAAACTACCAGCAGGGGAATAAAATAACAGCACAACAAAAGCAAAAAGAAAACAACAAGGAAAATAAAGGCACCCAAACGCAAAATGAAAAGCACGGCAACTGACAAAACCAAAACAACAACCCCAACCCCAACCCAATTAAATAACTACGAAAAGCAACCCCGTAAGTCCCCCCATCCCGGGGGAGCACGTTGAGGGAGTTCCGGAACCCGGCGACGATCCAATAGGTTCAATTGATAACTAAAAAATCCAAAACAACCCTCCAAACGTTTTAAAAAACAAATTTGGTGCAGTATGTACCTGAATTAGTGCATAATGTCCAATGCCGCGTGTCATCAGATAGAAGCATCTTAAAATAGAGACGAGGAAACAGGGAAAGCAGAAAGAAGAAAACGGAGAATCTGGCAGTATCGGGGCACTTCGGATTGGAAGGCAAAGGTTGTGTGCGAAGACTATATATAAATATACATAGATATGTATTAGTATAATGTGTATTATGGATACTGTGCCATTCAATTACGTCCATAAAAGGAACCCCCCAGTACCGTGAACTCAATGTAGAACTACATAAGACACCAGTTTCAAACTATTTATAAATGACAGTGAAAACCAATGAAGAGAGGAAGAAATACAACGAGATAGGTAACCAAATTAGGGAAGTGATGGTAAACTTAAGGACGAAAAATGAGAGTCACATTAGTTGTTACATACCAACGCATTTCACAGAAGGTGATAATAAGCTTACAACCACCAAGCTTAGGAACACCATGGTGGTTTACTCCACTTCATTCCCCTAGAAAAGATGATTAAATCTACAACATAACTTGAATACTCCGGATGTCCATTGTTGATCAACACATTAACTCTGTTATAGACATGCATTTAGTGGTCTAGTATTCCACCATACATTCTTTTCAGGGAAAGACATATGCACTCATTTATGCATGTAAAAAAAAAAGATTCGTAAAATTAAAATCGAGCCATTCATTGCTAGTGGTCAGGCTAATGACGACGAGGAGCAAAGGACCAATTGCATGGAAATTTGTTTTTTTATCGAATTGACCTTCACAGATAATTTTTGACCTTCCATACTTCAATTGGAGAAGCTATATGTAGTATCCTCGTACTACACGGGTATTATACAGCTTTTTCAAAAATAATACTCGCATAGTACAGGGTCGCCACATATAGCGTTCCCAATCGTTTTCGCTCATCTAAACAATGGCACGAACCATCTCCATGCACTTCCCAACTCTGCAATCCACAGGAGAGCAATCTCCCAGAACGAGAAAAAAATAAGTGAAAAAGAAAAACCACTCAGGCCACATTTGTAGCACATTCAACGAGTACTAAGATTCATGTCCCAAAAGGTGCACGAAGATGTATTTAAATGAAATGCTGGATTTTCAGGATGTGACACTACTTCCCTTCCATTCCAGACCAGTTTACCAATTGCATGTTTTCCCAAATTTTCAATCAGCCTCTCAACTATAAGAGCTTTAGAGAGGCTCTTCTGAAAGATCCATGGTTTAAACAAGTTTTGTAACCAACCTTTGAGAATGGCTACTGCACACTGTTTGCACGTCCAGATTCTATTCCAAAACCGCCGGCACTTCTGTCTTTCGTACCTTGTCCAGTACAGCACTAAAAATGACATCGCTTTTTTGATCACCAGTTCCGCAGAGACCCACATCCTTCCTCCAAGCGCAAGCGATGCAGTCCAAACAGTTGTATCCGCACTAAAACTGTTGCCTGTCACAAACATGTAGCCCTTCCAAAATGTTTCGTTTTTTTATGTCGTTCAGCCTCCCAGTCTCCTTCCTTGCAACCTTGCTGATATTCCAGCAGCTGCAACTTCCTTCTAAAAGGTTTCATTTTTATTTCCTTTAACCTCCCAGTCTCCTCCCTTGCATCCTCACTGCTATTCCCACAGCTGCAACTGTCCCGGTGGCAACTACTACGACCAAACTCCATCGTATCCCGCTTCCAAAAATGTTTCGTTTTCATATCCTTTAACCACCCAGTCTCTTCCCTTGCATCCTTGCCATTACCCCGACAGCTGCAATAGTTCCTGTGGCAACTACCGCTGCGGCACTCCACCGAGTCCAGCTGCTGTGCAATTGCTGCTTCAGCATCTGATGCTCCATTTTCAGCATCTCCGACTCCGCCACAGTGCTCATCAGAGTCGAATCGATACCACGGTGTTTTGCTTTCAGCTCATCATTTGAATCCTGGAGCCTCGCTCTCTCTTGTGCCATTCCCTCAAGCTCTTGAGACATACCTCCAATCTTGTGAAGCAGACCGGTAAGGTCAGACTCTTGCTTTTTCACTAAACTGCATAAAACAAAAAACAGCCAGGTAATGCCATGCTTCCAAATCAGACAGCCGATACAGACAGTGTGTAAGGAAAGGTATTGAACAAGTATTCCGTGGAAAGATTCAAATAAATGGATTAATGGATGATGAAATGTGATGGACAAACACCTTGGAACTCAAAAATCATAACCCAATATAAAGGTGCAGACTTAGTAGCAAGATTAAGGACTCGTAGAATTGTTTGTCACAAGAGCAAAAAATCATAAGTTCAAACCGAAAAGAGTAAAAGGTGCATACGTAGTCCAGCAGCCCGTTAAAACTGAAATCACTAGAAAAAAACAGAAGTTGCATGGAACAGAAGAATGATTGAGAATTTTCTCCATATCTTAAGACATGTTAATGCTAGCCCTGCTCGTTCCAGGCTTGCATGCGCCCTGATACCTTCAAATGCTTTATTTCTTTAAAGCACTGTACATTAGCTTTGCAACTTAATTGGCATGAAATTCTGCGGACTAACACCCAAAATCACTCAAATGAATGTTGAACTGTCAAAGAATTACACTGCAAAAACATGATCTCCTGCATGTAATACTAAGGGATACGTAACGAATGCCCAATCCCTCAGAAAGGGCAAATCGATATCCATACAATAACATATCAGCAAAAACCCTTGACACTATCACAAATGCTACACAACCGAATATATCGAGATAAATCGCAACATGCTATATGTTAAGAAAGAATACTAAAAATTGTATCATTTGCCAAGACTTGAATCCAAGAATTCAGATAGGCAGGCATAAGATCACCTGACAGATTTCTGTGAATGCTTCTATCACATAATCTATAGCTGATTAAATAGCCAACCATTGGGCGCCACATCCATATAATGACCGGCATGCAGTTCTGTCAAACACATTTATCTAAACTTAAAATTGGTTGGAAGCAAATTAAGATGGCAGTCAACGCTTTTTAAATCCTCAGACAAATCAAATATCATCATATCGCAGTAACATTCTGATAACACGATACTCGACGGGTTTTGCAATATCATGGAAAATTGCAGACCTACTTCATCTCCCGCATCTGAATAATATTTTTTCTCACGATACGCACCACTGATACTACAACAACAGCAGAAATAACACCAACTTCACACAGCAATCTCCAACAAAACCACAACCTCTTGCCCCCCAGACATTTAACTACAGCAAAGAGTGATTTCACAAGTAAGTGGGATAGAAAAAAAAAAATCAGACTGGTCTCTATGAAAGAGACCAAGTATAATTCACACACCTTTCAAATCAAATTATCTCCAAGTTCACAGAAGCTGTGATGAAAACTGCAACAGAATCTACTATGTCAATTTTTTGTATGAACGGCTCAAGTATCAATTGACCATTTTCTGACACCGGACCATGTAAGCTACTGGGAAGTTATCATTGTTTCTACTAAGGTGAGAAGTTGAACTGTAGCCAACTTATGTCATTATTTTCAGAAATCTGGTCCTTTGACATACATCTCAACCACAAATACTCCGCAATGCAGGGCGTCACAACTTATGCTTGACATGAAAATTCATAAAAAACTAAATAACAGAGCCATACATCAAGGGCACTCCGTACATGGCATATCTTGCAAGCTCACTTCTAACATCATTTACTAGAAGCTAACAGACCCGCCATGTACGAATCACAGGTGTCCTATACATATGGATCTCTTCATTGCAGCTCGGAACAAATAACAAGTGTGGATAGACTATCGGCATTGCTCAGACATAACAAACACTAATAGCTCAAATACTGTAGATACACTTGAACTGAGAAGACACATAAAATCGAAAACAAAAACCAGCCAAAAAAACAAGGCTAGATCATGACAAATCCCAGTCCAACAAATATGAAGTTGTAAAAGTTTAAAATCGGGTGCCAAAAAGGTAATACCAAACAGAGAGAACGGGAAGGCCAAGGGTGGGGGGAAGGCGGGGCTCCTCACCTTGACAGTTTAGTATTCTCCTTCTCAATCATATTCAATTTCGCCTTAAGACCCTTAGTTTCCTGACTTGAAATAGCTTCCCTTTGTTCTTCCTTTTCTGCCGCCCTTTTCAATTCTATATCCACCCTTTCTTTTTCCCTTCTCATATCCTCAAAACGATTTCTCGCAGATTCCTCTGCAGATTTCAGTTCCGTTATCCGTGTTTCCAAGATGCCTATCTGTTCCCTCTCTACTCCCAAACTCCTTCCCTCAGCTTCCAGCTTTTGCAATTCACTTTCAAATTTCTGGGCCTTTTCCTTGGCCCCTAGCAACTCCGTCTCCAACCTCTTCTCTCTCTCTCTCCTTTCTTCTTCTTCTCTAGCTGCTATACTCTGGTTCCTCTCCAAACTCATTCTTGCCTCGAACTCTTCTGCTGCCTTTTTCTCAGCCCCTCTCTTCCACATAAGGAGCTCATTTTTTTCCTTCTCTAAACTTTCATTACTCTCCTCCAGCAACTTCACTTTTGACCTTAACTCCTCTTCATTTTTCTCAAACTTTGCCACCTTCTCTTGTGCCTGTCTGTGCCTTTCTTCACTCTCTCCCTCCGCAGCTTCTGCTTTCCTAACTGCTTTTGAACACAATTCTTCTATTTCTGTTTTTGATTCCTGCAAATTCGCTAGCTTTTGTTCCAAGTCCGAGATAGTCGTCTCTGCTAATTCTCTTTTCTTTGCTTCATCTTCAGTCATCCGTTTTAACTCATCCATAGCCTCCTCCTTTCTTTTTTCCGATACCTTTAATTTTGATTCTGCCTCAGAAAGCTTCTCTTTCAGCCTTTGAATTTCACTCAATTGAGATTCAGCTGTTTTTGAAAGTTCCAACATCAAATTTTTCATGTTTTCCAATTCCACGACTGCTAAACTGTTTTCTTTCTCTTTCATTTCTTGTATCTCCTTATCTGCTTTTTCCTTACCCTCTCTAGCTATTTTCAATTCTGCCTCCAAGTTTTTTTCTACCTCTTGTAATCTTTCAAATTCCGACTCTTTCTCCTCCACGTCTTTAAGCTTCCTCTCCAACACCTCGATCCTTCCGTTTGCTTCTTCTGCCAGCCTTTTTTTTTGTCTCTCCTCTTCCACCACCTTTCTCATGTCATCAGCGTCTTTTTCTAACTCCTCATACTTTTCCTGAAATTTCTGAATCTCTGCCTTCAACTCTGTCAATTTTTTTTCTCTCTCTACATTCTCTTTCTCTCTTTCCTCCAACTTCCTCACACAAACCTGTAACTCCGAATTCTTGTCCTTCAAAGTTTCAAGTTCAGCTCTCAAATCTACCACTTCAGGTGTCACAACACATTCAAAACCATTTTCTGAACGAGAATCACTTCCCATCAGTCCATTCAAACCATCCTCACCTCCTGCTACCGTGCTTCTTCCTTTCTGCGCTTTCTGACCATTCTTCCCTCCTTCGTTCTCTCCCCCACGCACTCCACTTCCTCTGCTATTAAAACCTCCACTTCCTACGTCTAAGTCCCTCGACCAAACAGAACCGCCGTCAGTTGCCGCCACACTTGCAACACTTGCAGAGTCCGAAGTGTCCACGTCATTCAAAGGCGACTCGCTCTGTCCCACACTGCTAGCCTCGTCACTCACGGAATCAGAAACTGCCAGTGAGTCGACATTCGCAGGAAGGTTACCGTTTGCAGCATTGTTGTTACTGTTCTTGCTGACATCACCATCACTGTTTTTGCTAATAGCAGAGCTGTCATCAGGAGCGGGAGGTTTTGATGACGTAGCTGCTTTCTTGCCTTTCTTCTTCTGACCTCCAGCCATACTTGATCACTCCGTACAAATACGCACAAGTACCGCTCACAACACGTGGAAATATCTGCAAATTGTAAACCCGAAGTACACAATGAGAGAAATACTGTTTACATTCTGGAAAATTTGGACGTAAAGCAGACGAGGGAAAAAAAAAAAGAAAAAAAGGAAAGAAAAAAAAACAGAAGATGAAAAAGAATCAATAACAACAGAAGATGAAAAGACTTAATCCTCTTCTTTCTAAAATTTAAACTGACGAGTCAACCAAGATAGGAAGGAGTAATTTAGGTAGATGATGAAGATGGCACATAAAATCCTTTTTTTTTTATGTTCATCCAATTCTTTTACCTTTTAACAAGTTGATAATGTAGGATGCAAAAAGAACGGCTTCAATCGCAGTAGTTTGGTTTCCATGTACGAGGCATATTTGTACTTGAAAAGTTGAAAGGATTCACCAAGTGTCGTCCTGGAGGGCAGAAGATGTGGCGGCCGAAATATCACACTTGAAAAGACAGGAACGGGAGTGACGGATGTCCCCATCTTTTGTTAGAGTCGTACACCACGATTCAGCCGTACACTACACCGTGTATCGCTATTAGTGTTAATATGTTTTTCGCCACTTAAAACATCATTCGTCCGTACACAATTGTCCGATGTTCACATGAAGGCAAAGGTGAGAATCTTGGCTTTCAATCGAAACCGTCAGATCCATAATCCGACAAGCGTGTACGGAGAAAATATGTTTTCACTTTGAAGTGGCATAAAAAAACATTAACAATAATAGCGATGCAAGGTGTACCGTACAGACGTACAACCCTACAACAGTACAGCACAGTACTGTACTGTGCAGTAGAGTAAATAACGCTAATTCGGTGCCCTTCAAAAAAAAAAAACCTGAAATACAATCCATAATTCTATTTTTTCCATTATTATAATTAGGGTTTTTTTCCAGATAGCGTTAATAATGGAAGTACACTGCGATGGAAATAGTGTGGCGTACGGAAAGGGTATCTCCGTACGAAATGGTACTTTTTGAATTACAAAGGACTAAAAAGACACTTAACATTATTGCGCACACATGTGAATGTGCACTGGAAGAAAGAGACGCAAACTCGTCGATAAAAATCACGTTCTCAAATGTTCGTCCGTCGACCGTATGAACAGCGCGACGGCATAGGAATTGTCAGATTTTGTACGAGTACACATATTAATGTAGACATTGAAAGGGCGGGTATTTATTATTCAGGACAACCCAAATTTTAGTTAGGGCTTAATAAGTATAAATATTTTTTTTCAAAAAAAAATAAGTTCCCGATTAGTGTTAATAACACTAAATTTTTTTTACGTTATTTATTCCTTTACTCTAATAGCGATTGACGGTGTATTGTATTGTACCGGAAATATTCACTGCCGAAATATCACACTTTCAAGTGCAGGATTCACACTAGAAACGGATGGTGAATGAGATGAAGAAACGAATGTCTTTTTTTTTGGTCGGACGTGAATTGCCATTGACGTCATCTCACGTCAACAAAAACGTTGCGATGTGATTCATGCTACCGTACGATTAAGCACCGAATGACTCGAATCCGTCCATACCAAACCATCGTTTTTGACCCGTACAACAACACATAATTTTTACAAGGTGACCTACCGAGACATCCAAACAAAAAGGGACGCTTAAAAAAAAAAACCCACAAACAAACATCACCCGAAAACAAAAGTGGCGACAAAAACAAACAAACTGCAAAGTCCTGTTTGAACCAAACTTTCGCTTTCCTTTTACTTTCTTTTCTTTTCGGTTTTTAGCTTCCTTTTAACACTAAACATTAAACTTACCTTTATTTTACTTATTTTTCCTCCATTCTTTCATTTTCTCTCCCTCCCAATCTGCCCTCCCACCTTCCCAATCTGCCCTCCCTCCTTCCCTCTCTCCCTCCCTCCCTCTCTCTCTCCCTTCCTCTCTCTCTCCCTTCCTCTCTCTCAACATCCCTCTTCTCTCCCACCCTCCCTCTCACTCCCTCCCCCCCTCCCTCTTTCCAAATCTGCCCTCCCTCCCTCCTTTTATCCATTCCTTCTCCCTCTATCCCTCTCTCCCTCCCACTTTCCTCCCTCCCTCCCTCCCTCCCTCGAAGTCACATGTGAATATTGGGAGAACTCGAGAGGGCATATAGGACTATAAATGGAGAGTGTATTTTAGGCTCATAAATGGAAAAGGTGTATAAGCTCATACACTGAAAGTGTTTATGGGCTCATAAATGGAGAGGATATGAAGGTTTATAAATGGATATAAAATCGTAGTTTAAACACTGTTTTTGGAAGCATGTTCCGGATGGATTCTTTGAGTTGGGAGAAGTTTCCTTTTTCTATTCTTAAACAGTTGCAATAGCTTGGGAGTCAATTGACATGCAGTATAGGTCTAACCATAAATGTTTTAGGCCGGTAAATTGAAACATAATAATAAAGTGACCAGCACAATTGCACATCATTATTAATGTTAATGACACTAACTCGGTGCGGCTTTTTTTTCACCAAATTCACAAAATTATGTTAACAACACTAATTAAGAAAGTGGACTACAATCCGCCATTATACATTCGAGATTCCCATTTAGACTAATACATCGGTTTGCATTATAGTGTGTAGTGGAAATATTAACGTCAAGCTCCTGATATTTTCAACTGTAACATCAACGTTTTTTCCTCTTTTGTCTTCATGAACGTTTTTGATAATCTATCAATATCATATCAAGTTAGATTGTTTGTACAATTGACTTTTTTTAGGAGCACTATGTATGCAATTACTGCATCCTATTATTATGACTTTTCTTATCACCTTCTAAAAAGTGAACTCTTTGTTTGTTTATTTAAATCCATTTAATATTTTTTGAACGATTTTGTGGACTTATACATATGCAAATAACCTGTATCTCTGAAGAAGTAAACTTTTGTTTATTTAAATCTATTGGACCAATGACGACATTTTTGAACGGTTATCTAATTTTTTTTACTCTAATATGGTAAGACAGGCCACATCGGAATTACTGTGGATGATGTGTACAAAGCAATGTGAGCGTTTTGAATCTCTACGAGTTCAATTTGTAAAGAAGCTTGATGAAGATGGTCCCCGGAATCTTTTTATTTTAAAAATATTTAAAACATTTGAAACATTTGACATTTAAAACTTTCAAAGCGTTTGAAGCGACTTTTGCTCGTCGAAAATTTGTGTAAGAACAAAAGAGTTGTTTGGTCAAAAAGCTTACAAAACGAGAAAGTTTGCTTATAGCCTAGTGAGCTTATCCAACCATTGGTGCAATTTTTTTACTTTTTTTTCTTTCTTTCTTAATTGGGCGTTTATACAAATTTATTTTTTGTGCCTTTAACAATCATGGCAACTATTTCCATTTTGTTATTGTAAGCCAAGACCCAATATAGGCAGTTAAACTACATTTGAACTTTCAAAAATTCCTCTTTAAATATTCGTCAACATGCATATGAAGCTATTTTGTGTGTGCCAATATTTTATTTACTTGTTTATTAATTTATTATTCATTATTATTCATTGTTATTCATTATTATTCTTTGTTATTCATTATTATTGTTGTTGTTTTTTTTTTTTTTTTTTTTTGCAGGTCGAATGAAGGGACTTGCTTTCATTAAACATCCCGACGGTTACTGGATTGAGATTCTTGATGTCAAGCACATGGCAAATATAGTGTAGATCAATTATGTATCAAATGCACATTTTTTTCCGAATAACAAGGCTTATTCGAGACATTGAAAGCTTCCTACAAAAAGGTTCGATTTTGTTTGTGGTGTAACCAAAGTAGTGCTGAAAAAACAATCATGAGGATTGCAATTTATTGAGAAACTGATTTCTAGTATGTTTGTTTCACAACTATGAATAGGGGATGAGCATCTCGATACTTCAAAAAAAAAAAAAAACAAAAAGTATTTTTTGCTTCTTGAATGCTTGTGAATTTTCTTGTTTTTGCCATTCCTTATCTTATATGGCTCACCTTCTATTCTTTATTTCTCTCACGCATAGTACATTTAAAACACAGAATTATTCGACATGTCCATCTTAGCCTAGAGCCAAGGCGTTTTAAGAATTGCCAACTCCCCAAAACTATAATAAATGTAATGGCGAGACAAAAAACTCAGTTTGGAAGCCTCTTGAAGAGGCAAATCTTGGGCACTATTTCTTCTCCAATACCACTGTGTAACACGGTTACAGAGTTGGGTACTTAGTAGCTACCAACTAGGCTGCTATAGTTGCGGTGTTAGAGCAGCGCAGCTGCGATCCCAGACCAGCGCAGCATAGCACCGTAACAACTTAGCGACGTAGCTACTTACTAGCGTAGCTGTTGAAATTTATAGGTTTCTAGAGTATTTTGTAGGTTTAAGTATGTTAGTATAAAAGGAAAAGAAAAGGACGGGCAGCCTGCCTCCACCTCCTCTCTCTAGCCCCCATACTTGTTGTAGTAATTGAAGGATAGAGAGGGAGGTTGATCCATGGCTGCCTTAGTTCAAACAGGCAGTTATTTTTAGTAGGTTACTAAAAATATACTTGACGGACCCGGGATTTGATCGTGGTACCTGCGGTTCGTTAAGTTGGCCGATAGCGGTCAGCTTTATCATTTTAGACTAGGACCAATGCTATATGATATAGTATGTGACACACATATATATATATATATATATATATATATATATATATATATATATATATATATATATATATATATATATATATATATATATATATATATATATATATATATATATATATATATATATATATTCAGAGAGGAACAAATGCATTTAACTAAAATTGTATACGACATGCATTGATACAGTTTTATGAAAGTACAAAGTACGCTACTATTTCAAAACGGATACTACGCATTTTGTTCTGACAACGAAACAAATGTCGCGCAAGTATTTATAACGGCTAAGATTGCATGTCGTTGCAAATCCAACGGCGCACATCATTGCCGAAATCTCGGAGTGGTCACTTTGGCCTTTTGTGACATGACATGATCTAAAGCCACGTGAAAAGATGACATTCGGTCATGAGAATTCCGAGGAATGTAAGGACGAGTGAAAAGTAGACACGCGTCCGCTAAATAGCATTGTCGTACATAGGCCTTACAAAAGGTACACCGGCAGGAGTACTTCTTGGTACGGTACAATAATCTGATTGGTCCGTACTTCAGAAGATAGAAGTTATTCGAGGGAATCAGGACTTATAAAATTTTGGTAGGTAGTCACCTCTCCCTTTGAGAGTTTGTACAAATTGACATTTTTACTGCCTCATAACTTATCGGCTGGTTGGCCGTTTTCAATGATTCTTTTTGCTACGGACTTAGGGGAGTCTAGGTTGCATAGGGGTGCTATCAAACTGTCATTTTGCCTTCCTGGACAGCAGTGGTTGTGGCTTCATGTGGGTTAGTTAAATACTATCTAGAGGCTTCCAGTATTATATGGTCCTATGGAGGACACATAATTGTAGGTTATGGGCCCACCCTCTAGGGTGCCCACCTTGAATGGATCTGTGTTCATCTATTGGGAAGCCATGATGATGAGGCTTTGTGCGAAAAACGATACTGGGGTATTGTCAGTGGACAAGTGAAACGTCCACCTTCGGGAACTCCACCAGGATTTGGAGGAGTAAGGTTTCCTACAACAACCGCTGCCTCAGCCAAAAAGGCAGATGATGGGGACAGCAGTGTGTCCGAAAACGGGAAAGGGAAGGAGACACCCCTCACTCATATTGCCACAGTCCCGGGAGCGACGATTGTGAAGAATGCGGAGAACGATACTCAAATGAGGGAGGATGTAAACATGGCTGCCAAGAACTTCATTCTGAGGTACCTCACTCAAGCTTTGGCCACTCCTCATCTTCACATTTACAAGGCCGAGGACTTGTGGGTGAGTTTGGTGCAGATTTATAAAGCTGGAACTTTTTAGGAGTTCTAGTTGGCTGAGCAAAAGCTAGTGAGTTACACTTACAAAGGAGGAAAGATGTTTGATTACTGTAATGATCTTTCTTGTTTGTATATGGAGATGGAAAGTGCTAGATGGACAAGTACAATGAAAATGAAAGTTAACACCCTTATCATGAGGTTACCAGATGAGTACGAGAACATAGTGTACCGAGTACAGAAAATGGCTGATAGATCATGGATATGGAACATAGTGGTCAGGATGATATTTGTGCAAGAAAACACAATGGAGATTAGGAGAGGAGGAAAGAGCATTCAAGCTCTAGCAGCAGGAGGGGACCGATGGAGAAGGACTCGAAGAAACCTTACAAAGGGGAAAGAGATCATTCTAGAGAACCGAGGCCCCCAAAGGGTCTTTGTCATTTTTGCAAAAAGTCAGGACACTTCATCGCAGATTGTGTCAAGCTGTCGGAGCTGAGGCTCCTAGAGAATCATGGAGGGTGTTTTTTCGGAGGGAAGAAAAATGCACTTGTGGTTACAAAAGTGACAAGAGAAACCGAGGATGAGTTGTTTGAGGAGGATGGCGAGCTTGTTCTTGACGAGAATCTGGAGGAGAAGGAGATCCCTCGTAGACAAAAAAGTGCCCTTGGAGCAATTCGCAAGGCTCCACAGGAAGGATGGATCATCGACTCATGTGCATCCATGTATATGTGTCGTGATAAGGAACTCTTCACTAAGCTAAGAAAGATCCCTACTGTAGAGATAGAGTATGGGGATGGGAGAGAGGTTACGACAGATCTAGTCATATCAGTAGATTTGAAAGTCTTAGTGGAGGGTAAGACTTCGATACTTACATTCTCAAATGTACTCTACATTCCTCAACTGAGTAAAAATCTTGTCTCTACGTCTGTGTTAGATGACAAAGAGTTTGATACCTTCACAAAAAAGGGAGTTTTTACAGCTAAGTATGGGGATGAAGTTTACTTCACGACAGATAAGGGTAGCCAAGGAATGTTTAGGCTTAACCTGAGTAATGAAAAGAAGAATGCTTACTATGTTGGTGTTCCTAAGTTGATGATTTGGCATAAGCGGTTGGGGCATGTACATCTTCAAAGGTTGAGGGAAATGAAAAAGCTTGGGGTAGTAAAAGGCATTCAGTTTGGGGATAATGAAATGAAGGATGATTGTAGTGGTTGCGCTCAAGGTAAGGCTCACATACTTCCCTTTCCCAATGCCGCCACATATAGAGGTGAGAAAGTATTAGATTTGGTCCACACAAATATTTGGGGACTTGCAAAAGTACCGTCGGATGGAGGAAAAAGGTTTATGATGACAATAACCGATGACTGGTCTAGATACTCTAGAATATACTTTCTAAAAAAAAAGAATGAAACATCAACTTACTTCAAAAAATATAAAACATGGAGTGAGAAGTTGCATGAAACCCCCATTAAGAGGATATAGAGTGATTATAGGGGGGAATATACCTCTAACCAGTTTGAGGAATATCTGTGAGATGAGGGAGTACATCACCACAAAACAGTACCATATAACCCGTAACAAAATGGGGTAGCTGAGAGGTTGAATTGAACACTAGGTGATAGTGCATGCAGTATGTTGGCCGACAAGAAAATAGAAAAGAGATTTTGGGCAAAAACAATAAACTGTGCCAACTACATTAATTATAGAGTCCTTACCTCAGCTGTAAAAGGAATGACACCTTATGAGAGATGGGTTGGAAGGAAACCAGATATTTCACACCTTAAAGTGTTCGGTAGCTAAGTTTACAGTCTTCACACGGATAGGAAAAACTAGAAACTAGATGCTAAGGGAAAACGTGGATACTTTGTGGGATATGATGAGGATGTTAAGGGGTATAAAGTCTATGACTTACCAAAGAACGATCTCATCCTGGTCAAATACCTAGTTGTCATGGATGAAGGAAAGTCATTTGATCCCTTCAAATATCAAAGAAAATAAAAATCAAATTCGAGTCCGAAAGTGAAGAGAACTCGGTCGTTCTCGAAAGGGACATAAGTGAAACCGTTATTGCAAATTCAGGGGAGATCCGAGATACAGAAGACTCACCGGAAACCTCACATACTCTCATGGACCTCGAGGAGATAGAAGAAGTAGGAATAGAACCGGCTTCTATGGAAAGGGGAGCCGGTGAGACAGTGAGAAGAAACCCAAGACTTTCATCCATTCGAACTTCGGAGTTTGAATGAGGAAGGAGGAGCAGCAAAAGGATACAAGAAAAACAGGTCGCTCATAAGGTAACTAAGCTATCTCACCCAGATGAGCCTCAGTCTTACTCGGAGGCAATGAATAGTCTAGAGAAAGAATGATGGATTAGAGCCATAAATGATGAGATGACTTCTATCATGGAAGCATTTACTTAGGAACTAGCGGATTGTCCTCCAGACAGAAAAACCTACTGGGTGTAAATGGGTATTTAAACTTAAACTGAACCCAGATAATACCATTGAGAGATATAAGGCTCGATTGGTAGCAAAGGGGTTCACCCAAAACGAGGGGAATGACTATGAGGAGACCTTTGCTCCAGTTGTACGGTTCCCATCAGTAAGGATTCTCTTCAATCTGACAGTAGCGGAAGACATGGAAATAAACCAGATGGACATTAAGACTGCTTTTCTTAATGGTGAGTTAGAGGAAGAAATTTTCATGAGGCAACAAGAGAAGTTCGTGGAAGAAGGAGAAGAGAGCAAAGTTTGCAGGCTCATAAAGTCCTATTATGGACTGAAGCATGCTCCCCGACAATGGAATAAAAAACTAGATGAGTTTCTTGCCGATCTGGGATATATCCGTATCAGTTTTGACCATTCCATCTATATGTTTGAAGATGAGAATGGTGTCATTTTTATTGCAATTTATGTGGATGATCTGCTTGTGTTAAGTAAGTCTTTGGAGAAGATCAGTAGGCTAAAGAAAGATCTTAGGGGCATATTTGATATGAAGGATTTAGGGGAGGCAAAATATATTTTGGGGATCCAAATGGAGAGAGATAGGGGGAAGAAGATTATCAGACTTACTCAAAAAGAAGCGATAGGTAATATGCTTGAGAAATTCCAGATGGAAAATGCTAACAGTTGTACCACTCCCATGGACTTGAAAAAAGTAAGTGATGGGAGTGTAGAAGGAGGAGTGATGATCTTAGACAATCAGATGAGTCCAGAGGAGAGAGAGTTCATGAAGTCTATCCCTTATAGACAGGTCGTAGGAAGCTTAATCTATTTTATGAATTGTACCAGGCCGGACATAGCGATAGCAGTTGGAGTACTCAGTAGGAGTCTTAATGATCCTAGGAAGAGAGACTGGGAGGCAGCCAAGAGAGTCATGAGATATCTGGTTGGAACCAGAGAATTATAGTTGCATTTGGGAGGGGAGCACCCTGATATCACCACTTGGAGTGATGCCAGTTATGGGGATGCACCTATGAGAAGATGCACTTCTAGATATGTTTTGTATGTGGGGGAAGGTGCTTGCTGTTGGAGCAGTAAGCAACAAAAGGTGGTTGCTCAGTCTACTATGGAGGCTGAGTATATGACGTCTTGTTCTGCTGTAAAAGAACTAATGTGGGTGAAGTCATTGTTGCAAGAACTGGGATATATGAAGGAGGGAGTGCATGAAATCTTTTGCGATAATCAAGCTGCAATCGCAATTGCAGCCAATCCAAAACACCATTTCAAAGCAAAACATATGGACATAAGATTAAGCTTCGTAAGAGCAAAAGTTGGAAATAAAATTTTAAATCTTGTGTATAGACCTGATGAAGAAATGGTGGCTGACATGATGACCAAACATGATGACATGGTGCCCTCTCCTAAATTAAAATATTGTCAGGAAAAATACGGGTTGAAAGAAAAATTAAATTAGACTAGAAAATAAAGGGAGTGTTGAAAATAATAGATTTCTATAGTATTTTCTAGGTTTAATAGGTTAGTATAAAAGAAAAGAAAAAAGACGGACAGCCTGCCTCCACCTCCTCTCTTTAGCCCCCATACTTGTTGTAGTCACTGAAGGAAAGAGAGGGAGGTTGATCCATGGCTGCCTTAGTTCAAACAGGCATTTAATTTTAGTAGGTTACTAAAAATATACCTAACGGACCCGGGATTTGATCCCGGTACCTTCGGTTCGTCAAGATGGCCGACAGCGGTCAGTTTTATCCTATTAGACTATGACCAATGCTAAATGCTATTGTATGTGATAGATATATATATCTATAAGGAGGAACACATTCATTTAACTAAAACTGTACACGGCTTGCATAGATACAATTTTATGAAAAAACGAAGTACGACACTTTTTCAAAACGAATACCATGCATTTTGTTTTGACAGCGAAACAAATATCACGCAAGTATTTATAACGGCTAAGATTGCGTCTCGCTGCGAATCCAACGGCGCACATCATCGCCGGAATCTCGGAGTGGTCACTTTGGCGTTTTGTGACGTGGCATGAACTAGAGCCACGTGGAGAGATGACATTCGGTCATAGGAATTCCGACGAATGTATGGACGAGTGAAAAGCAGACACGCGTCCGCTTAATAGCCTTGTCGTACATAGGCCGTACAAAAGGTACACCAGCATTAGTACTTTTTGGTACGGTACAGTAATCTGATTGGTCCGTACTTCAGTAGATAGAAGTTATTAGAGGGAATCAGAACTTAGAAAATTTTGGTAGGTAGTCACCTCTACCTTTGAGAGTTTGTACAAATTGGCATTTTTACTGCCTCATAACTTATCGGCTGGTTGGCCGTTTTCAATGATTCTTTTTGCTTCGGACTTAGGGGAGTCTAGGCTGCATAAGGGTGCAGTCAATATGTCATTTTGCCTTCCTGGACAGCAGTGGTTGTGGCTTGAAGTGTGTTAGTTAAATACTATCTAAACGCTTCCTGTATTCTGTGGTCCAATGGAGGACACAGAATTGCAACCGGCGGATGCGATGTCGAGATGAACCGGAGTCGTTGCTCCAGTGGCAGAGCAACGATCGCAAACATCGTAGGATGTAGACGTAAGCTTTGTGAAAAAGAACACCGCAGCGTCGGAAGCAGCGCAAGATCTGAAACTCAACGCAGTCACTAGTACGGTGCAAGTGGACGAGCAGTGGCTAAGTAGGATCAAGTCCGCTTACGACGAAAACGAGACAATGAAGGAACTTATTCAACGGAAGATATTAATCCGAACCGCCAATGGCATGTGGCGGTACACACCGAGTCAGACAACACGACTTTACGTTCCAACAAATCTGGAGTTACGTCATGTGATACTTAAAATGAGTCATGACGAGCCGCTCAGTGGACATTTTGGACGGGATAAAACAACCGCACGTGTCGCTGAGGCGTATTACAGGCCGAACCTGACTCGCGACATTGCGGAGTATGTCCGGACGTGTGACTTCTATAATAGGAACAAATCGGAATCGGGACAACAAGGTCTATTACAACCCCTCCCCATACCATCTGTTCCTTGGGATGCGATCTCGATGGATTTCATCGTAGCTCTCCTGCTGATTAAGGAGGGCTATGACTCTTCGTCGTCGTCGTTGTGGATTATTTGACAAAAATGGCCCATTTCCTACCCACGTCAACCACAGCCACTGCGCGAGATGTCACAGACCTATTCTTTCGGGAGATATTCCGCCATCACGGACTTGCGAAGAGGATCGTTATCGACCGTGATCGGAAATTTGTGAGGCACTTTTGGCAAAACCTATTTGAGTTGTGTGGCACGCAGTTGGGTATGTCCACAGCTTACCACCCTCAAACTAATGGTCAGACTGAAAGGGTGAATCGGACTTTTGAGGAGGCGTTGAGGGCTTATGTCTCGGTGCACCAAACGGATTGGGTGAATCATCTAACAACGATTGAGGTGGCGTACAACAGTGCGGTGCACTCGTCCACGAATGCTATGCCATTCTCCCTCAATGGAAGACAGCCCACCCTTACACAAAACTTATTGATAGCGGACTGCCCTACGCCGGCAGCTCTGGATTTTGCCAAAACGTTGCAAGAGAACATGGAAAAGGCGGCGAAGGCGCTCCAGCTGGCAAAGGATCGTCAAAAGTCGCAGGCCGACCCTCACCAGAAAGAAACCGTTTTTAGCGTGGGTGATATGGTTCGCCTTAATATGGCAAACCTCTCCTTACCGGGTGCCCTCTCTATGAAATTGGCACGGAAATTCATGCGCCCATTCACAGTTCTGTCACGTGAGGGTGAGGTGGCTTATAAGTTGGATATTCCGAAGAAGTGGCATATCCAAAATGTCTTCCATGTTTCCCTTCTTAAACCATTTCGCGACCCTGATTCCATGTTTCCTAATCGACGGCGGAATACTCTTTTACCACCCGTTTGGGGTACCTTGTACGAGTATGAGGTGGAAGAGATCCTTCAGTCGCGCCGCTCTCGGAATTCCAACTCCAACCGGTATTTGGTGCGTTGGAAGGGCTACGGAGCTGAGGACAACTCTTGGGTGGAAGAGGAGGATCTGCATTCCTTTGAGTTACTGCGCCGGTTTCAGAAGAGTGAGGACACTCGGCTTCATAGGAGGGGCAATCGCAGCGGCCACAGTAAAGGAGCGAATCGCAATGTCGCAACCATCACAATTATATTGGGGACGGGGCGAAGAAACGCATCGAAGATGTTACCGCACCGCAGCGATAAAGGGGCGCAGCCACCGCAGCGCAGCATGGTTACGGTGTCGTCAGAGGAACGCATCGCCACCGCTGCTCTGACACGAAAGCACAACGGCGCAATTGTGTTTCACCACATTGGTGACAACGAACCCTCGGTTTCGCCGCAGCAGCGCAGTTTTATAAATGTTGGACGTTGTGATACCCTCGCCTGCTGCATCGCTTCGCATAGTCCAAACGTGAAACCCTCAACCCTCTTTGATAAAGCCGCCATCCGCCCTCGCGACCAGCCTAGTCTAGGCAGTTTAGAGAGTGTTTCACTCCGCACAGTTTGTTTTCCTTTGCTTCTAAAATTACCTGATTTGTCCTACACGACAACATCCATGGTGTCGTCATCTTCCCCACCACCAAAGAGGAGGAGACTGGTACGTGTGGGGCAAGGAGATGTGCCCCGTCTCGATAGACTGTCGGTGGCGGCGGAGGCCATGGTAGAGGCAGACCGGAGGAGGGAGGTAGAAGCGGAACCGGAACCGGAAGAAACAATCAGTAGCGAGGCAGGGCCGGCAGAGACCAGTGGAGGGGAGGGGTCAGAAAATTCACAAGACCCTGAATACCACCCACTCCAAGAGAGAGATTAAGAGGATGAGGAAGACCATCAACTCTTAGACGCGGAGGAACCAGAACGGGAACCAACACCTCTACCTATTGAGGAGCGCGCCTCGGATCTGGAGGTGATGAGGGACCCCAACAAAGAGAGTACCGCAGACGAGCAATCGTCTGAAAGCGCAACTACCAGAAGGAGTAGGAGAATTAGAGAGAGAACCTCACCCACCATAAGTCCCAGAACA